>CM035414.1:131539625-131647125 GCA_020310875.1 Ceratopteris richardii
TGTACGAAGAGAACTTTGCTTCTTGTGAGTGAAGAGCTTAGAAATAAGTATATAACTATGAAAGATCTAAAATTTGTTCTCTCCTTATAGCTTCTTGGCAAAGTGTTACATATGAGAAGAACAATATATTTTCCTTATCCACAACACGCAGTTATACATGTGAAAGCCATATGTAGTTGCGTTGTCAATGTAATTCATTGGCATTTGGAAACCATTTATATATACGTAGGTTGCATTTTTGCATTGAGTTTTTCAATCATTTTTGACAATGCCTTATTGAAGTTGATCACTATGTTCTAAAGCTCATGAGAAACATGGCTGATGGGTTTGCTTATGCATAATGAAGTTTGCGTAACATAGGATGCTCTTTTTCACATGACTTGTCTTAGGTTAACTTGACTTGTTCGACTTACTTCTCTTATTTCACAGATGGGGCAAGCTCAAACCACATGTTGTAATGGTGCAATTTTCAAGGCGTACCCTATAGACAACGATTTTGTGCATGCACATACAAAATTAGGAGGAATGGATGATGTTTTAAGAGTGTGAAAAGAGTCATGCAAACAAGGGTTTATAATTGAAGAGGTTTAATCAATAAAGATATGAATAACTGCAATTATACTCGCATATAATTGGGAGCACATATTGAAATTGAGTTTCTCTTCTCTTCTCTAGGTGTTGCTGATGTAGGCATGACTGAGATAGGTATTGATTGGTTGGGGATACTCATATATGTGCTTCAACTTCTTTTATCAGTAGTCGAGAATGTAGATGGATCCTTCGGAGCATGTTATAGGTGAGAAGCAACAGGTCCCCTTGAAGCTTCTGTTGAACAATCATCCAAGGGTGAAGAACATTGTATATTTGGGAGCCCATATCGATGTTGAGTTTCTCTCCTCTTCTTTTGGTGTTGCTGATGTAGGCATTATTGAGCTAGGTGTTGATTGAGTTTGGGATGCTCATATATGTGCTCAAATTCTTTTAACAATAGTGGAGAATGTAGATGGATCCTTTGGAGCATGTTATAGGTGAGAGGCAAGAGGTCACCTTAAAGCTCTTGTTGAGCTACCATCCAAGGGTGAAGAACTTTGGCAGAAGCTCCATCTAAAGAGATCTTTACCTTTATGCTCACCTCATCGAGATTGTTAGTGAAAAGGGCCACAAGTTATTCTAGATGCATTGGCAACCTCATGGTACCTTTGTCGAAGAAGTTTGGTAGACTCACATGCATTACAACTTTTTGGCTCTCCTATGCTCATCATGATAATGCAATGTCCATGGCTCTGGTACCAACCGAGGATTAAGGCACTATATTGAATCAACACGAAGTTACATAGTGAAGCATTGAGATAGAATAGAAGCGAAACTATGATGAGTACAAGAGTTTATATGTGTAGAGAACAAGAGACATGATATGTGAAGATAAACAAGAAAGTTGCGCCACCAATTTCCATGAAAAGAGTATATACATATAATACATATATATACATTTCTGAGCAACCCAGGCAACCTAGTTTGACTTGCTTTAATTCTTGAAAATTATTGAGGTTACTTAAGTATAACAATCATCTTTTGCAGTGAAGGGTTAGGCTTGCTTTGGCAAGGTTAGTGAAGCTCATAGGAATTCTTGTCAAGTGCTTTGTGTACAAACCTTATCTTGTTTAGAGCTCTAGTATTCTAATCTATTCAGATGATGGGTGATTGTGATCAATCTAGTGTTTTGGGGATTTTGTTTTTTGAAGAGTGTTTAGAAGGAAGCTCCGGTTATCCATTTTGGAGTTTTATGCTCAAGAATTTATTAGTAGCAAGAGATTTATGGATATAGTGTCAGGTTATTTATCACTTCCTAAGGGACCTAGACAAATACCTAATAGAGGTAGAGGATGTGAGACAACTAGAGAAACAGTTAAGAGGAGAAGTTTCATCTTGTGATACTACATTACTTCCTTTGATCCATAAATCCTACCTAAGAATGCTTCTTGTTTAGTTCTTTCTTTTTGCTTTCCAAATCTTTTGAATTTGACTCAGATAATGTATCTCATTCCTTTCAGTAAAGGTCAGGAATAGCTGGCTGGAAAAGGTAACTAAATTGAATCTCCAAGATGGATGTTATGTACAAGAACCCATTCAATTTTTGAAAGATGATAAGTCTAAGTTGACTTAGTCATTTGACTTTGTTAGAAACTCAGTTCCTTGACTTTGTTAGAGGTCTTTATTTTAGGGCACTAATGACGTGAGTAGGGATGTCATAGCTATTTATCCAAACTATGCATGATAAAGTTTAATTATGACACTTCTTGTTTTGGATAGACATAGAAGTTGACGATGCACTTTTTGGTTTTGTTTTTGTTTAATTTGCGCGCGCGCACGCACACACACACACACACACACACATACATATATATATATATATATATATATATATATATATATATATATATATATATATATATATATATATATATATATATATATATATATATATATATATATATATATATATATATGTATGTGTGTGTGTGTGTGCGTGCGCGCGCGCAAATTAAACAAAAACAAAACCAAAAAGTGCATCGTCAACTTCTATATATATATATATATATATATATATGTGTGTGTGTGTGTGTAATTATTATTATTATCTTATTTTATTTTTATATATTTTATTAATTTTAATTTAATTTCAATTTAAATTAATTAATTAATTATTATTATTTTTAAATTAATTAATTTATTTTTTTAAAATTTATTTTATTTATTTTATTTATTTTATTTATCTCTCTCTCTCTCTCTATATATATATATGTATATATATATATATATATATATATATATATATATATATATATATATATATATATATATATATATATATATATATATATATATATATATATATATATATATATATAACTTAAATATTGATTATTATTTTTAGTGTGGCTCTTTTTGTATTGGTCTTCTTTCTTGTTTGTATTTTTCATGTCTTATTTTGGTCCTTTTTTGTGTAGTCTCTTGCTTTTGTTAGTTGTTTTTTCTGATGTGTATGTGTTTGTGTTCTCTATCTTGGGTTCGTAAGTTTGGATAACTCTGAACTTATGAAGGTATATATTAATCATTTGAGTTTGCTTCAAGTTAAGTAGTAGTACTCCAATGAATTTCATAGAGTTCAATACACTCTTGAAAAGAAAAGTTAGGAATTGATCATAAGATTGACAATTCCTAAGAACTTCAAGCTAAACTCTTTGAGAAAAGTGTCCTAAGTTGGACAAATTTCATTTTAGATTTGACTAGGTCAAGTTACACTTAGGTTGATCAAAAGTAAATGACACACTTTCTTCTACATTCTACATAGGGTTTTCTCGACGATAGGACAAAGTAGTCCTCCAGCCCGGTCATAAATCAAGTAAATATTGGTTGGAAATGAACCATAGTACAAATATCTAAGTTAGATTTTTGGGTCAACTAGTCTTCAAGTTTGACTTCCATATCAAATTCAAGAGAAACAAGAGTTCTCAAAGTCTTGATAGGGAGAGAAATCCCACCTCAATGGCTATATCCATGCACTAGTGATGCCCAAAAATGGACTAGTAATTTGAATCCACCCATTTCACATGTTATTGCCCACATAGAACAAAGGAAAACAATGTATTGGCTAGGGATATTTTTTGATCCACTCTTTTATTCATTCCCTACTTTGCACTCATATCAATTTACCACGTGCAAAAGTAGATGGTGTTTTGAATTATTTGGGAAGGAATCAACCACTAGATTCTCCTCTATTCATTTGGAGTATGAGATGAATCTCACCATAGAGGTTACAGGACAAAAATATTTCCCAAGGGGGGACAATGATATAAAGTAAAGTTTATGATCCGAGTGTTCGGCTGGTTCATGTTGATATGAAATCGGACATTGTTTGGTCACTCATATGTATGGCCAAAGGTCTCGAGACTAGACTTAATCAGAGGTTCAGATGCTCTCTAAGACAAGCAATCCACCTAGCTTAGTGGTTAAGTCTTAAGGGAGGCAAGGAGGAGGTCTTGGGTTCAAGTCATGCAAGGTGCAAGGTTTTGTCCAAGAGCTCCATGAGTCGGAGAGTTGTGGACTGTCCTTTCTAATTGGCACCTTTCCAGATAAAGGGTGGTGGAGAATCAATCCGCAAAAGAGTGGTGTGGATTGATTTAGAAAAGGATGGTTCTCAACTGATGCCACTTTTTTAAAGAGCGGTTCTCAAGTAAAGTTAATTCTTTTAAAGAATGGCTTAGAATCAAAGGGATTGAGTCCTCAATAGCTATATAGAAGGTATTTTCTTTTCTTACTATCTCTTCAGGTAGAAGAGTGATTATTGCAAAAGGTCATAATTCGGATGTTATACAGTTATTGGTACAGGAGAAATTCTAAAATCAAGAGCAAGTGGTAATTTCAAAATTTATAATGTTCTTTATTTATGAGAGATGAAGAAGGATTTGCTCTCTATCTTAACCTTCCTTGGAGATGGTTATAAAGTTATTTTTAAAAAGGATTCATGTCAAATCCTTATTGCTAATGAAGAGCATTATTTTTTAAAAGGTAAAAATAGAAGTGGAATGTTTGTTTTGTCAAAAATCAACCATGCTTATCTTGCTAGGTCAACTACTTCATCAAATGCAAACATGGAGCTTTGGCATGCAAAATATGGTCATTTTCTTTATGCAACTATCAAGCATATGAAGGACAAAGGTATGGTTTAGGACTTGTCTACTTTTGCTTTACCAAATGATGCAGATTCATGTGAGAGATGCTTGAAAGGAAAGTTGCATAAGTCATCTTTTACCAAACGAAAGTTGCTGTTATTCACTCAGATGTGAATGGATCAATAAGAGCATACTCTATTCATGGTCGAAGGTATTTAATTACATTCATTGGTGATTTTTTTGGAAATGTTCTTGGATTTTTGGTTAAAAACAAATCCAAAAGTTTTTTTTTTACATTTAATAAATTTGAAGCCATGTTTGAAAATGAAAGTC
Source organism: Ceratopteris richardii (assembly GCA_020310875.1). Classification (NCBI taxonomy): domain Eukaryota; kingdom Viridiplantae; phylum Streptophyta; class Polypodiopsida; order Polypodiales; family Pteridaceae; genus Ceratopteris; species Ceratopteris richardii. Next base: position 131,544,632 of record CM035414.1, read on the forward strand.
AATAGAAAATTCAGATTTGAAGTCTTACTTGGAAGACAAAGGTATTGTTCATCAACTCAGAATTGCTTATTCTCCATAGCAAAATGGCTTTGGAGAGAGAGAAGAATTATACAATTGTAGAAATGATACTTAGTATGTTATCTTCAAAGAAGCTTTCACTTAAATTTCAGTTTGATGCTTCTTTACAGGCATCTACAAAATCTTTGAGATTTATTACACCTTATTAAGCTTATTATGGTAAGAAATCCAATGTGAACTATTTTAGGGTTTTTAGTTCTCCATCATATGTTCCCATAGAGAACGCTTGATAAAAAAACAATCAAAGCTGTTTTTGTTGGTTATGGTGTTGAAAGCAAAGGTTACATGTTCTATGTACTAGTTACAAGAAAAAGTGTTCTCTCAAGCAATGCTTATATTGCTAAACATCAAATTTATGACAAAACTTCCAGATTTCATAAAAAGAAGATAAATGTACTTTTTTGAAAGACATTTGGATATATACATTTAGTCATACAGGGAGGTATTCAACCTCAGTCCCCACCTCCTTCCACTCAAACTAAATCTGAATTTCACTAGCCAGTTTAACCTCAACCTTCACCATCCCCTATTTCTTCTCAACCTTTAGAAGAATGACCAATTCAAGAAGTTGGAGAATCATGTAGAAGTCAAGAAGAAATAAGAGAATTATCTTGAGTTTTCAACATAGTTACCAGCACGGTTGGAAACGTTTGGTTCGGACCTGTTGGAAACGGTAGGAAATGGGAAACGGTAATATATACATATATTATATATATAATTATATATATATATATGTGTGTGTGTGTGTGTGTGTGTATATATATATATATATATATATATATATATATATATATATATATATATATATATATATATACACACACACATATATATCACGATTCACAATGCACATCAATGTTCAAACTTTAAACTAGTTACTACATGAATCAATTATCAATGTCATGACTCATTACTCATACTTATTACTGAAAATTGTTTACTGCACACATAACACATTACAGACAATTTACAAACAAGAATGATAAATCTAAAAACACCAATGATCAGATATTAGAAGTTAAAACATAATGAAACATCAACATGATAATCAACCATCAATGTCATACCATGTAACATACTAACATGATACATCATACCATCATACTACTAACATGAAACATCATCCATCATCCATGTGCTCAGTGCCATCAATGATCAAACCAAAATCATCTATAATAGTACAATGTCAATGTCAAATCATGAATCTATGTCATATCATATATGATCCATCCAAAATAGTAAATACACACTAAACTACTCGGAATCAGCTCCACGGCCATGAGTATCATCATCATATAATGACTCATCATCTGACTGATCGTCTCCACTATCTGAGGATGCCGCCGAAGAAGAGGATGATGAATCATCATGCTGAGTCACCCTCTGCTGCATAAATGTTGATGATGATGGATTGCCTCGTCGACGAGATCGTGTATCATGCACAAACTGAAATGACTCCTCATAGAGTAATGCATAAATATCCCTCTCCTCTGTGGGAATGTCTGGTATACTAAGCGTATGATCAATGTTGATTGTATCAACATTGACCTCCATAGGATCAGGAGAATGGGATATTTTCTCCAGCAATGCTAAATTTGCATTGCAAAACACCAAATCCTCAAGCTGTCTCGTGGTGAGTTTGTTCCTCTTTTTTGTATAAAAGAGTGACCATGTACTCCAATTCCTTGCAAAAGGACCTGCACCACGGTCTTGTGAAAGAACTCGGAGAGCTAGCGGTTTCTGTCATAATTTACAAAAGAAAAGATAACATATCGTAAGTATACAAGAAATTGAAAATTGAAAAAATCAAGTTCATAAGTTCACACTTATCACTAAGGAAAGTAGATCATTACCAAAATAGGTGTTTTATCACCATATTTCTCCCACCATGAAACCGGTCTCAATTGAGACTCGCGCAAAAGTGCAGTGGGCTTTCCAAATTTGCCACGATGGTTTCTATACACGAGCATCTCATCCTCAATGCGAGTTTGCATTTCGATATCTCCATCTATCATGATATGATGATTCATTATTCATAAAAATAAAAAGCCACTAATTAATGATCATGAATCATTGAATCAAATACATAAATTATAATTCGTAATAAGCGAAAATCATTTTCAATTTCCATTATCTATGTTATAATTTATATACCTGTCCGACGCTCAACATACTCCTCAAAACCACTATCCAACTCATCATTTCCAAGCTGATGAGGACCACGCCATAGAGGATGCAATATATGCGCCACTTCATGAATTGGTTTATGGAACCAATTCCAACGTGCATTCCATACTTCTCGAATAGTGTCTATCCTGCAAAATTCATAATGCAACATGAAATCTTTATTAGAGAAAGAAATTACATAAATCTCCAATGTCCATTCATGGATCAATTCAACTAAAAAGAAAGTTACAATCTAGTAATTTACAAATTGACAAGTTACAACTTACCTCTCCGGAGCCAAATATGTGTTCTTACTCAAGGACTCTCCTATTTTGTCCATACACTCATATAAGAGTCCAAGAGTACTCCCTTGCATATCTGTAATGCGCAATACTATGTAGATTGGCTGCAATGTCTTTACCAATGCCTCTGCACTAAGCCACCAATCTTCATCTAATATATTTCTTCTAAACTCAATGAATTTTGGTGTGATGCTCTTGTCCCATCTTATCCACTCTTCAGAACTAATGGTACGTATCAAATTGGGACGCACACGAATAAGACGCTGTAAGACAATGAACATATATGCAAATCGTGTTGCGGACGGCTTCAAAATCTCCAAAGTGCTATTAGCACGATACATAGAAAGAACTTTTGGTCTTTTGGTAATCATCTTTACAATACTTTTTGCCCTTTTGAAGATCACACATACCCACTCAATTTTGCCTATATCTTCCATGAGAAGATCTAGACAATGTGATGCACATGGGGTCCAAACAATTTTTTTGTACTCATCTTGCAAAATGTTCCCCATAGAGACACAATTACTCGCATTATCTGTAATCACTTGGACCACATTTTCTGGTCCAATCTCCTCAATCACCTTTTTTATGTGAGTATAAAAATGCACCGTAAAATACCAAAGTATGAAGTTACCACATCATGATTCATACATGTGACATGTCACATGATACAAGATACATAAAAGAATGAAAGTATGGAATTTATAATTAAATATTACCTTTGACAGTGAAACAAGCGGAAGAAGCATCAATAGCTCTCCAAAACATTGTTCCCATGCATGAAGAGATAAGAACATTATATACGCTTCTTTTTCGGATGTCTGACCATCCATCACATAAAATGCTGCATCCATATTTTTTCCATGCATCTTGCAAGTAATCAAGTTGTCCCATAATGCATGCTTTTTCTCTTTTCAATTTTGTAGTGCGAAGGGTTCCCCCTGATGGACCCTCCCACTCATAGCCAATGCGGGATGTGGCTTTGACAAATCTCTTCCATTGTGTGGTCCTTGCAACATTAAAAGGAATGGCACATCGTATGAATAATCGTCTCATTTCCTTTGTTGCCTCTTTTATATGCACTTTTTGCATACTAGCTTTTAAGCTAGCTGCCCAAGTGATCCTTTCTTACATAGATTTGGACCCTTTGGCAAAGGAGTTCGTATGGCACTTGGTCCTTCACTAGTTCCCTCTTCACTACGCTGTCTTTTTGTCATAGAAACATTAGAGCTACAAGGCATTGTTGATGGCATAGAGTCCCGTACTTCTTGGGACTCATCACGATCAGTAGACTCATGGATTCCTAGTCTCATCTTTCTCCATCCTTGGAGAGGAGCAAAGACATCATCTGGGACAGCCATGCAAGGTGCAATGTCTTTGCATACCACTTTTGCAAGGTGGTCTTTCACCCTCGTGACTGATCCGGTCTTCTCATATCCACAAAAAGAACACTTCCATCTTCTAGAACCGCCTCCTCCTGAATATGATCCAATTTTTTGAACATATCTCCAGTATGGATCAAGAGCCATGGTCAATGCTGATTATAATATCTGAAATTCAGAAATACAAAACTTCAATTCAGTAATTACACATGCAAATTGCAATGCACACACATATGCACATTGCACACATGTCACATTAGACATAAACATATGACACACACATGCACACATGACACATATCACATACGACACACATTTCATATTAGCAATTAGTAATTACTAATTACACACATGCGAATTGCAATGCACACACACATGCACATTGTACACATTCACATTGCACATATGCACATATGCACATTGCACATATGCACATTGCACACATGCACATTGCACACATGCACATTACACACATGTCACATTATACATAAACATACGACACACACATGCACATGTGACACATGTCACATACTACACACATTTCATTATTCATATTAGTAAAGTGTAATTAGTAATTACACATGTGACACATGCAAATTGCAATGCACATTGCACACATGCACATTGCACACATGTCACATTATACAAAAACATATGACACATATGCACACATGGGCCATGGCACATACACTGAACACATATACTAAAGTCTAACACACACACTTAAAAATTATATGCAAATTGCTCTCTTTTATAACTTATAAGCTTCTAGCCGTTTACACACATGTCACACATGTATTTATACTTACACGCTTGTGTGTGTATTGGGCTGAGACTCCGAGGGCTTGAGGCTTGAGCGTTGGGGCTATGGGCTGGTAGGCTATAGCTTGAGCCTTCAAGTTGAGAATGAGCAAAACAACAAGCTTGAGAGTCGGGCTGCAGGCAGTGTTCGAGCAAGTCGGAAGAGCGAAGTGAGTTCACGAAGGGTCATGTGGGTCAAAAATCGACAAAAGAAGGGCCAAAAAAAAAAAGTCAATCGGAAACGCGTTTCCGGGAGGAAACGGATCACCGAAATGCCCGTGCCGTTTCCGACCTCCGGAAACGGCGTTTCCGGTAACTATGGTTTTCAAGAAGGTTCCAAAATGGTTTTTACAAAGTATGGAAAAGAGCTAAAGAGAATTTTAGGGAGAGAATGAAAAGTCAACAAAAGGATGGAGCGTAGTACAAAAAGGCAACAAAAATATTTTAAGGAGAGAACCAAAGGTCAACAAAAGAATGAAAATTTATTGAAATTCATTCTATGTTTAGCTCTTTCTTGGAAGTATTTTTGAGTCTATATTCTATCTTACTACATAGCATTCTTTTGTTGGCTCTATCTGAAATAGAGATTGAACAATGCATTCTTCAATGCAACGTGTCATTCAATGTAGTGAGGATAGATGCTTGGAGAAGAATGGTGAAAGCATAACCAAAGTTGGTCCTTGTGATGATTGGCATGGGTTGGATTATAATAGACTTCATGGACCCATGTTAGATGAAGAGAAGGACTGGATAGAAGTACAATTAGTACCTATTAGATTGGGATGGAACAACTATGATTGCTCTATTATATCCGATGGATAGAGTGACACATTATTAATATATTGGTATCTAGTTGTCTTGGCACATATTTCCTACAAGCCATTGATGTTAGTAGTGCAAGGGCCCATATCTCTAGAGACTTTATTTTTGAGCACATAAAGACTGCTATCCTTGAGATTGGGGTTGAGAATCTGGTATAAGCTATCACAGACGATGCCTCCAATTACAAAGGGATGGGGGAACTCGTAGAGAAAGAGTTTCCTAGAATTGTGTGGACTTCGTGTGCAGAGCACTGCTTGGATCTTCTTTTTGAAGACATAAGCAACTTGGCTTGCACCATTGGTGAGTGATGCAAAGAGGATTGTGACTTTTATACGTAAAAATCATCCGGCACTTGCTATTTTCCGTTGCTATAGTTTAGTGGATATGAATCATCTCGTTGACACCTGCTTGACATACACACATATATATTAAAACTCAGTTCATTGTTTTTTATAAATAAATAAATAAATAACTAAATAAATAAATAAATAAATAAATATATATATATATATATTTTTTAAAATTTTTAAATTTTTAAATTTATGTAATTATTATTATTTTTATTTATTTTCTTTTTTAATTTTATTATTATTCATGCTATCTGTGATTGATCATCGATGAGCCTCCATGCATATGTCTAACACTGAGCTTGCACATTATATGCAATGCAAAGTGTTGAATGACGTTTTTTGGGCTGATATTGTGGCCATAGTAACTGTGTTGAGATATATATACATTGTGCTGCATAATGTGGATAGAGAAGGATCCACTCTCGATCTTGTGTCCCACATGTACATGAAGATGAGAGAGGCTATCTCTTCATTGACAACATTATCAGTGGTTAGGTATTTTTATATGTTTTATTGCTTGAAATAAATCTTTTACTTAGTGCTAGTAATTTGAATTTGAATTGTTTGAATATGCCAATGGTATAGGAAGCAAGATATCATAGACTTGGTGGATGCACGATGGGATACACTATCTCTTCCTATCCATGGATTTTCAGCCCTCTTGTATCCCTTTAGGGACCTACATTATGGGCTTATACGAGTCTTCGGTTGATGAAGGATCACTACATGGAGCACATCTTGACATCGGATTAACAACTTGCATTGAGTTTACAGGCTACATGAGCAATGTTGGTATTGCTTATGGGTGGAGTACCTCGCTTCGTAAGGAGGTGACCATGCGGTCTCCTGAGTGATGGCAACATTATGATTATGGTCATCCTATCATTGCACCTGTTGCGTTGCGAGTTCTCTCAGAGGTAAAAGATTATAATAGTATTCAAATTTTTTTCCCCTCAATTTTGAATGAAATTTTGATGCTATATTGATCATACTACATAGGATGCTTCTTCGAGTGCATGTGAGCGTAATTGAGTTCATATTACCTTGTCCATACCAAACCACGAAATCGTTTGAGTTTCGCACAAGACAACACGAACCTACGCCTTGTACAAGACTTGAAGACGTTAGATGGTCCAAAGTAGATAAATTAACTTATAAATTTTAACATCGAATAAAAATTGTAGTTTAATTCTTGTCACTTGAAAGTTGAAAGTTGAATCTTGATTCTTTTCTCGATTTCATGTTTCCATTGCAGGTGTCACCTATTATATTTGATGAGAGTATAGACACTCAGGAAGATATAAAAGCTCGCATCAGAGATGAGAAGGACATTTACCATATACTACATTGAGAGCTCGAGAGCATTGACAGGAGAGTGACTAGGGCGCACTCACGTGTTCTATCAGAGCAGGTGCAATCACGTATTGATGTTCCATCTACGAGGAATCCTCACAGCAGCGTATGAGAGACGAAAGAAGTTGTTACAGCCCATGCATCAGACACGGATGAGTACACAGAGGACCATTACTCAATTCTTTTAGCGAGATGGGCTACATCTGACCAGCCCACCTTCTAGAGGCATAGGGCTAACGCTCTAGCAGGCAGTGGCACAGAGAGTGCGACGTTGACCACATAGAGCTGGGTACGGATGTCCATGACTATACCAGGAGGATATCTCACACATCCGGATAGCCATGACCACATGATGGAGCACAGGCGCACCACAACCACTTGGGTAGCCTTCCTTTAGGAGGCACTTAGACCGTCGCCAATGTACCACATACTCCACCCACCTCCACCCATTACCTGTAGTTAGGATATACATATTCACTCCCATCATTGGGCCCCCATGTATTAGGTGGTCATTATCTGCACAGTCAGAGCCACATCTCCCCATGCACCACTACATTATCCCCACTACCTCTCCGTCACCTGGTACACTATCTTGTGGTTGCTTCCACGTTCAGCCTACACAGTTTTGTGTAGCAAGTACTTTTCCATTTTATTTTATTTCTACATAGGGGTTACTACAATTGTACATGGTTTTGTCTCATAGGCCAAATTTGGCCTTCAAAAGACATTAATATCACTTTCTTTCTTTCTTTCTTTCTTTCTTTCTCTCTCTCTCTCTCTCTCCCTCTCTCTCTCTCTCTCCCTCTCTCTCTCTCTCTCTCTCTCTCTCTATATATATATATATATATATATATATATATATATATATATATATATATATATATATATATATATATATATATATATATATATATATATATATATATATATATATATATATATATATATATATATATTACGAACCTTACCCTAGAGGTAAGAGTCAGTTCACGTACCTTACCCATACCGAACCTTACGAAGCTAACCACCTTGGAAGAGTATAAGATATGTGAGTACTCTTTGTGATATGTGTAGAAAGTGCTCATCATGCCAAAAGTCATTGTGTATGTTTGTGGATACTTCGCATGATCTGTGAAAATTATACAGGTACGTCACCGTACCACATCTTCAACAAGTATTCTTGCTTGACATATGCCCTTAGTGTTAGGAACCATATATTTGTGGATACTTCGCATGAAAATTATACAGGTACCATATCTTCAACAAGTATTCTTGCTTGGCATATGCCCTTAGTGTCAGGTTAGGAGGGGAACTGTTAGCAAATCTTTAAATTGCACATCAACAGTGGTCAATCTTCCACTAGGTGCAAGTCAAGGGGTGGTCGAAGTTTGTCAAAATATATTTGAAATTTTTATTATTCTTATAGAGCTTGAAAAGAGCTATCCAACCATGTATACCATCAACTATGCATTTTCTGTAAATTTTCCTATGTTTTGTTTGCATTCGGTGCTAGGCTTCATTATGGCTGAGTTTGCCCATCACTTCCGGAAGTGATAGAAACTCAGTTCGCAGAGCTTCTTGTGAGTTCATGCTCGTGGTGTGTGTGCATTGTGGGGTGCGTGTGTGAGCATGTATTCATTCTTAGCTCTATACCCACTGATGACGTTAGTGGGGATGTCATAGTATTGAGTCGATACTGTGCATAGTGGAGCTTATATGCTATATAGTCTTGTGGTTGACTACCATGAGCTTATAGTTGCACTTTCATTTGAGGGTGAATTTGGGGTTTACCTGGATTCATCCTGGTATATATGATTGTCGTATTAGCGGACATGCAGTTTTCACTTGTGGATTCTTCGTCCGAGTTGCGAACAGTTGTTAGGTGTGTATACCCTATCAACTATGCATTTTTTGTAATTTTTCCTATGTTTTGTTTGCATTCGGTGCTAGGCTTCATTATGGCTGAGTTTGCCCATCACTTCCGGAAGTGATAGAAACTCAGTTCGCAAAGCTTCTTGTGAGTTCATGCTCGTGGTATGTGTGCGTTGTGGGGTGCGTGTGTGAGCATGTATTCATTCTTAGCTCTATACTCACTATTGGGCACTGATGACGTTAGTGGGGATGTCATAGTATTGAGTCGATACTGTGCATAGTGGAGCTTATATGCTATAGTCTTGTGGTTGACTACCATGAGCTTATAGTTGCACTTCCATTTGAGGGTGAATTTGGGGTTTACCTAGATTCATCCTAGTATATACATGTATACCATTCCATCATCCAACATCTTTATTAGGGTCAGAAGTCAAACCCTAATTTCAGGTCAAAATTGGGAAGCAATTTTTTAAGCTTGAAAAGCATTGCTAGATGTAAGAATCCAATGAAAACTAGTGAATATGATCTAAAGGCCATAAAACTTGACACTTGGCCAAAAAAACAAGTGTAATAAAGCTCAAATTAGGATTTCCAAAAATTATGGAAGAAATCACGTAGAAAATCACGTAACCTAGGTTTTTGGGTTTTTTTAAGCTTTATTTAACCATATCTATATACGAACGTCACTTAGGGGGCTATACTTTGCTCCTTTTCTCTCATATTGTGATTTGAACTCTTCCGTCTCTCTTGTACTTGATGGTATGTGAATAAAGACTCATTGTGCTCTTATTTTCTAATACTTTTAGAGAATCTTGTTTTTATATACTTACATAGAAAGTAATGGTCTTGTTCGTAGTTCTAAGGGCTTAGGGTTCTTGTGATATAACATTTGTTCTAAAATCCTATTTTTACATTGTGCGAGTATCTAGCTCTTGAAGAGCAATCTTATTTGCTAGCTTGTGTAAGTGTTGAGGTTACTTAAAAGTAATAAAGATCTCCTGTGTGAAAGATTAGACTTGCAATTAAGAACGGTTAGTTTTTGCTCATAGGGCTTATAGTTTTGTGCTTGGTGCTTATGAATCTTATCTTGTTAAAGCTTAGTTATAGTCTATCGAGATCTAATGGGTGATCGTGACTAATCGCCAACCCATTACCCCGAGGATTTTATCTCTTGATGAGCGACTTTAGGGAGACTCTAGCTATCCTTTTTGGAATTTCATTTAAAAAAATCTTTTGATAACAAAAGAATCTATAGAATTTTTTTGGATGATTTATCATGTCCATAGGGATCTAGGCAAACACCTAATGGAGGTAGAAGAAAAGAAACATCTAGATAAGAAGTTTCTACATCTATTGAACCACATAATCCATCTAGAGTTGCTTAACCTATTGGTGGATCATTTTTTGAAGATAAAAAATGATGGGATTCAAAAGATGCACAAGCATTAGCCATCCATCTCTTTCAGTCAAGAGATCTGTGATTGCTTGTCTTAAACTTGTTCGGCTTCAAAAGAAGTTTCGGATAGATTAGAAGCCCTGTTCTATTCTCTAAACATCACAAGAAAATAGTATCTTAAGCATCAACTACACAATCTTAAAATGGAAGAAGGTATTTTTCAGAAATACTTAACTAGAAAGCAAGATCTAAATGGTTAGTTAGCAAGTATTGGTGTGACTATAGAAGGTGATGAACTTGTGACTGTTACTCTTAACTCATTACGAAGGTCTTATATGTCTTTCTTGATGACTTTCTCCATCTTTGACGAAGTGGTCATGTTTAGAAAGTTACAAAACCTTTTATTATAAGAAGAACAATCTAGAAGTGATCTAGATCTACAAGAGTGCTTGAGTTACCTAGCCCTTGCTACTAAAGCAAAAGGCAAAGGTAAAGGTAAAGAGTAGCAAGAGTTCTAGCTTAAAGTCCAAGAAGAGTTCTAATTTCGGTTCCAAATCTAGCAAAGATTTTGATTATCGTAGTGATTTAGAAGATTCAAAATCTGAGAAAATGAATATGAAAGGTAATTATTTTTAATATAAGCAACCTAGACATCACATTAACGAGTGCAGCCTTAGATTAGGAAAACAGAAAAGAGATTCTGGTAATGTCGTAGATGATGTCGTAGATAATGTCGTAGATGATGTCGTAGTTAATGTAGTAGATGATGTTTTTTAAGTAGAAACATATACTAAGCACGTTGAAAATTGAACATTCAAAGCTGCCATATATATTTATCGTTAAAAAAAAAGAAGATTGTACATCATGATCATCATATAAACATTTCATATACATAAAAAGAATGAAGACTCAAGAGTCAATGATCATCTGAGATATATGATATCACATTATCATGTGAACAAAAAGATGTTACATCAGTTTATGGATCGACAAAAAGAACTAGTGTAGATTTTAGAAAGTAGAATCAGAAAATCTAAAGGCTACAACATAAATGCAATGACTACGGATAAAAGAGAGGTGAAGAGAGGGCTTAGAGGGTTGCTGAATATGCAAGGCTGAAGGGAGCTCAAGCCTCCATACACATGAGATCCAAGAAAAGAACCGAAGATAAACTTGTGTTTCGAGGGAGCGATGGCCTCTATTTATGGTTCTTTATGGCCCTCATGATGGTTCTAGAGACCCCTAAAGCGAGCTTTGAAAATTCCAAGATAGAGGCCAATAAAATTGACATTTTTTGGGAAAAAATCGCCCCACAACCACAACCATCCCGGATTTTTGTCCCCAAACAATCTCATCACAAGAAACTATCCTAGGGATGTTTTCCTGTATAAGATAATTGTAAGGGGACTCCAACCGTCCTGGTTAGGCATCTCGAGATTTCACTTTAGGGACTACGTTCCGGTGTCCCTAGGACCTGGGGACATGTTCCTGTGTGACTTTGCTTTGCATTGCAAATAAGAGGCATTGTAACAGGCATTGGGGTTTTTGCAAGCTTGTGAGCTCAAAGCCTTGGCAGAGATTACGGGGTGATGCAGAGGTTTTTTGGGGGGGGGGGGTGCAGAAGTGGCGGGGAAGGGGCAGAAATGGCAAGCTCATGTTGCAGAGGCTGCGGGCAGAGATGCAGAGGTTGCGGGTAGAGGCAGAGATGGCGGGCGCCAGAGAGAGAGAGAGAGAGAGAGAGAGAGAGAGAGAGAGAGAGAGAGAGAGAGAGAGAGAGAGAGAGAGAGAGAGAGAGAGAGAGAGAGAGAGAGAGAGAGAGAGAGAGAGGGAGGGAGGGAGGGAGGGAGGGAGGGAGGGAGGGAGGGAGGGAGGGAGGGAGGGAGGGAGGGAGGGAGGGAGGGAGGGAGGGAGGGAGGGAGGGAGGGAGGGAGGGGGGTGGGGGGAGGGAGGGAGGGAGGGAGGGAGGGAAGGGGGGGGGGGGGGGGGAGGGAGGGAAGGGAAGGGAAGGGAAGGGAAGGGAAGGGGGGAAGGGGGGGGGGGGGAGGGAGGGAGGGAGGGAAGGGGGGGGGGGGGGAGGGAGGGAGGGAGGGAAGGAAGGAAGGAGGGAAGGGGGGGGGGGGAGGGAGGGAGGGAGGGAAGGAAGGAAGGAGGGAAAGGGGGGGGGGGGGAAGGAGGGAGGGAGGGAGGGGGGAAGGAGGGAGGGAGAGAGAGAGAGAGAGAGAGAGAGAGAGAGAGAGAGAGAGAGAGAGAGAGAGAGAGAGAGAGAGAGAGAGAGAGAGAGAGAGAGAGAGAGAGAGAGAGAGAGAGAGAGAGAGAGAGAGAGAGAGAGAGAGAGAGAGAGAGAGAGAGAGAGAGAGAGAGAGAGAGAGAGAGAGAGAGAGAGAGAGAGAGAGAGAGAGAGAGAGAGAGAGAGAGAGAGAGAGTCCAGGACTTTTGCGGTTGGAGTGTCTAAATTTGCGCAATTGTTGGCGGCTTCCTGAACAAACCCTTGGAAACATTGCAGGTAGTTTTGCTTGATCTTTAGAATGTTTTTAACTTCCAAATGGCATTGTCAGTGTGTATATCTATCTATTGATTGTCATTTCTTTTTCTTCTACTTTCATCTTTGATTCTTGGTAAACTTACAACGGTTAAATTTGTTGCTTTTTATAACTGTTGTTGTCTGTTTTATACCTTATCTTGTGATTTTGATGACCTGTGTCTAGATATCAATGCCATAACCTTGTAGTATGTAACAGCTTTCACTGCATACTAGTGCATTTCTTTGTCATTTTTTTTAAAATTATTTATTTATTTTGAGTTTTCTCATGTTTGCATACTATTATTTCGTAAGGACAAACTATGTTGAGCTAATAAAGTTATATTTGCACTGTCTATACTTGATGCAGGGCTTTCAAGATTGAGATGCCTCGACTTGGGGAATGTATATTCTTTGACTGATCTCTCAGCATCAGCATTTATCCCAGGTTTCGATATTTTCATCTCAATTGCATATCTATCAAATCCAGATTATCGAACTCTAATTTAGTTTGATGTTATCTATCATGAATGCTAGCTTAGTTTTGTTCTTGAGTTCAATCAATGAGTTAGATCTGGGTTTAGTTCAATCAGTGCGTCCTCTAATCATGGATGGAGCGCTCTGTTTGTGTTTAGCTCAATCAATGCATCCTCTAGTTATGAATGGAGAACTTCGTGTTTTTGTCTTTGATCCCATCTGTTATGAACTCTAGTTTGGTTTTGTTCTTTAAGTTCAATAAATGAGTTATGTTTTTAGCTCGTTTGAGCTTTCGCTACTCTCTTTGGGTAATGTATTTTGGTTGTTGGAGAGTGGAGTTGCGGGATTGGGTGAGGAAATGAGGGGTTTCTTGAGGAAAAGTCCAAGAGGGCTTCTTAACTCTTGCTTTTAGGCCAAGAATCAATACAGAGACAAGATAGAGAATAGACAACAGATGAGAGAGATGTAACGAGCAATGCTCCAAATATATTCCATACATTCTATGATTGCAGTTACAAAATAGCATAGAAAATATACAACATGATGATAAGCTGTCCAATAACTCCGATATCTCCAAAGCTGAAGATGATCTCCTCCAAGAATAGATAAGCTTCAAGCTGATGCACACCTTGTTGATGAAGAAAATGAAACTCCACCTCTCCAAGTTGAAGGGAACACCTCCACCAAGCTTGCTTAAGAGGAGCACTCCATATGTGATGATACAAGTGCCTGTAACATGGTCTTTTTATAGGGAACACTAAATAAAGCAAAAAGCTAATGTGAAAACCCTAATCAGGGTTCTTGTTTTTTCGAGAACCCTACAATCATAGTGCAACCGAGAGATTTAAATCGAGATTTAATCTTTTAAATCGCTTAGACCTAAAATAAAAATTGAGGTTTTTATCCACTCAAAGAGATTTTTATTTTTTTCCGCACACACACACACACACACACACACACACACACACACACACATATATATATATATATATATATATATATATATATATATATATATATATATATATATATATATATATATATATATATATATATATATATATATATATATATATATATATTATAATGTGTGTATACATATTTGCAGGAATCATATTAAACTAAAAGCAATATATCAAATCAAAACACATCCACTCTCTCTCTTTCTATTGTGTAGAGAAAGAAGGCTGCAACAATGATTGCCTATAGGCCTTAACCTCCCTAGACCCTCATGTGATAGGCTCTCAAGTTTCAGCCCAAAGACTTGAGCCCTATCCAGGTATGACAGCTCAACGAACATAAAATTCATAAAAGCAAAATGTTATAGCCTCTCAAGTTTCAGCCCAAAGACTTGAGCCCCATCCATCTATGATAGCTCAATGAACATAAAAGTCTTAAAACAAAAATCACAAAGGCAAAAACTTAAAAATAATTTGTTCGACCAAAATCACTTTTAAAAATTGGAGGGAAAAAAATAAAAATCGTTCCTTGATGGATTTAAATCGTAGGGAGAGATTTAAATCGCGAGAGGTTTAAAAGGTTTTTATTTTGGAGCAAAAAATCGTGATTTAAATCTACTATGCCTACAATAAAACGCCTATGTGTTTTTTATGTGCCACATGGGATGCATACAAGCCATGGGACCGTATTTTCAAGTTTTAATAGGATGATGACATGTGGCACACTAGCTTTTCACATTATAAAGTGCTTTTCATACTTAGCTCATAAAGTAGGGTTTTAATTTTGACCATGATTTTGGTGGCGAAAACAGAAGTTTTATATACAGTTGGATTGCTCTCAATGAGTACTATCACATTATGTTATAAATTTTTTTGACCATATTTTTGATCATTTCTCAAAAATGGGACCATCCCATTTTTGACCATTCCTGAAGAGTATTTGTGACACTTAATTTCTACAATTTGAAAAGGTTGATCCCTAGTGGAAGGTTGCTCACTTTTTCTAATAATCCCCTCCTAAGTTCACATTAGGAGAATATGCCAATTAGGTATATTTGTTAGTTATTTTGTAAATATTTATTATTTAGATATCTCCATTATTTTTAGATATCATGTTGAGACACATACAAGGACCTTAGACATGAGGAGCACTCTTATAGCACACATCACAGGAGAACTCACACATCCCCACTCTCCTTAATCAAGTACTACTTAGAAGGATAGATATTAGAGACAAATATAGGATGCAGTGTTATTATAGGATATCGACTCAAACATACTTCCAAGATTATCAAGGTTGGCATGTCCTTTCAAATCAAGGTTATATGCTCCCATCTACACCTACTGTACACACACACACACACACACACACACACACACACACACACACACACACACACAAATACAAGACGTTACATGATTTCACCACGTGTTGATTCTGTATAAGTTTCTCTATGTAAAAAAGATAACCTTACTCCCTATTTATGTTTGAGTGACTAACTTCAGGGAACACTTAAAAGGTTCACTAGTAGTTGAAAATCACTTCACATGTATACAAGGAATCAATGCTCTCCAATTTGCAAATCCAACAAATATAATCTATTTATTGCTGCTATAGTATTTGCAATCTGTCAAATTTTGATGCGAACCGTGCTAGTGTGTATAACTCCTCAACAATATGTTCAATATCTTCATAAAGCATGATCATCTGCATCTCAAAGCTGAATATAAAGCTGAGCGTGATCCGCATCTGCCATGAAGATTTAACTTTTCTACATATAGCCGAATTCTCTATATACTCTAAATTATCCTACTTTAATACCAATTGTTGATTTTTAGGCCCACAATCGATATAGAGACATAGAGAAAATAGAGACAAGATAGAGAATAGACAACACATGAGAGAGATGTAAAGAGCAAAGCTCCAAATATATTCCATACATTCTATGATTGAAGTTACAAGATAGCATAGAAAGTATATAACATGACAAGTTGTCCAATAACTCAAATATCTCCAAAGCTAAAGATGATCTCCTCCAAGAAGAGATAAGCTTCAAGCTTCTCTACACCTTGTTGAAGATGAAGAAAGCAGATTTCTCACCTCTATAAGCTGAAGGGAATACCTCCACAAAGCTTGCTCAAGAAGATTACTCCATGTGTGATGATACAAGTGCTAGTAACATGGTCTTTTTATACGGAATACTGAATAAAGCAAAAGGCTAACGCAAAAACCCTAATTAAGGTTCCCATTTTTTTCAAGAATTGTAAAATAAAGCATTGGTGTTCTCTTTTAGGTGGCACATGACATCAATACAAGCCATTGGATCTTATTTTCAATTTAGTAAGAAGACATGTGTCACACTTGCTTTTCACATTATAAAGTGTTTTTCATATCTAACTCAGAAATTAGAGTTTTGATTTTGATTGTGATTTTGGTACCAAATATACAAGTCCTATATATGGTTGGAATATATTTCTTTTCTGTTTTTTTTTTTTTGGTGCCCTGGCATCAAAATCTTGTTCTTTCAAACAACTTTGACCATATTTTTGATCATTTCCTAGAAATGGGACCATTTTTGACCATTCCTGAAGAGTATTTGTGACACTATTTTTATAATTTTGAAAAGGTTGAGCTCCCTAGTGGAAGGTTGGTCACTTTTTCTAACATGAACTTGAGTATTCGAGAAGCACTTGCCTGAGTTTGTTGAAGTTGTAGAAGTCAAGAAGTTAAAACAAGGGGGAAGTGTTATGTCCCCAATCCCTCCAACAACTTGGACATTTGTGTAATGTGTTCGTCCAAATGAGAAAGGATTGGCCAACGAGTCACTTGCTCATTTATGCATATCCTTGTGTATACACACTTGGATGCTCCCCTTGTGGAGTCACTCACACACACTCTAGTACGGGTTGTGGTGGTATGGGACCCAAACCCTTGTGGTGATGGCTACTTGTTATAGCTGTAGGCTCCCAAGCTTGAGAGAGAGTGTGCTATTGGGGTAAAGCCCTAAATGACCCCTTTACATTGTATACATGTGTATAGGCCTATTTATAAAGGTTAAGTCCCTTATTCTTTATTTTTTTGCCCAAGTTCAATGTGAACTTGGCCAACCCTAAAAAGGGTTCTATAAAACATAACTTAATAACCCCTTTGGCTCTCTCACTTTTAAAGCAGCCACCTCCAAAGCTGGTCGACCCTCTCTCTCTCTCTCTCTCCCTCTCAGCTGAGCCTTCATTTCTGCCTAGCACCTCCATCTTTGAGGCACATAAACGCGTTCTCTACCCCTCAGCACCACATCTCAACCCTAACAACTAGTATGAGAGCTGATTTAGGGTTTTAGAGCTACCGTGCAGGTGTTGTACGGCAAAGAAAACCCCACTTTTCGCGATAATCTTCAATTTCATCGCGAAAAACATTGCTCCTAGGCCAAGAGGATCACTTTGGGTGTCTCAACAGCCCATAACAGGCTGTGCTGTTCTCAGGTGTTTTACAGGTCTAAACAAGTGTTTCATAGGTCATAACAGCAATACACAGGTCTAGGATCTTATGTATTGGATTGTGGCAAAAGAAATTGCTTATGTACAGCAATTTGTGGCATTTTTCTGAGAATTTCAGAAATTTCTGAAGCAAAATTTGGGGCTTTTGCTCCTATTTGGTTCGAAAGGCTGTGTTATAGCCTTATGTACGCACATTGAGGTCAAAAGAAGTCAAATTTGTTGATTTCAAGCACGAATTAGCTTGCTGGAATTCTCTGCAAAAAGTTTTCAGAAAATTTCAGATTCTGATTTTGTGCTCCAATCGGCTCGATTTTGCTCCATTTCGCTCCTACAGGTGTTTGAAGGTGTTGTACTCTACTTTTAGAGGTAGTATATTGATTTTGGTGCATTTTGCCCAAAATTTCAGCACATTAACCTCTTATTTGTGCAACCATGGCATCGTCGTTCTCAGATATGAAGAATTTTTGAGATTTGCCGCTTTGAGGGCATAGGATTTGATGTTTGGAAGGAGCAGATTCAAGGAATTCTCTTCCTCAAAGATTGTGACAGGGCATTGGAAGCAAGAAAGCCAGAGGACATGTCAGATGATGCATGGCATAATCTGAATAGAAAGGCCATCACTTGCATAAAAATGACAGTATCTGATGACATTCTTGTAGACCTCAAGGGCATTACTACAGCTTCAGAGTTGTGGGCAAAGCTTAAGGCCACCTATGAGAACATCACACCTCTTAATCAGGTACATCCGATGAGGAAATTAGTTGGCATGCAGTTGGATGAGTCCAAGAGTGCTGCAGAACGATTGTCTCATTTTACAGGTACTCTATCAAAGTCGCAGGACTCAGGGATGCCTCCCTTCGATGATAAGCTGAAAGCTATCTTTTTGCTTATGACACTTCTTGATTCTTGGGAGACCTTGGTCAAATAACCCCAATCTTTGGTGTGAGGGGTTCTATATTGGATGAAGAAATAAGGAGAAAAGCAAGTGGTGAAGGAGGGAGGGACTTTTGCAAACATGGTCAGAGGCAGATCAGAGAAGAAGGGCTCTTATTCACATAGGAGTAAGAGCAAAAGCAAAAAAGGGGAAGCTCTAGCAAGAAGCAGGGTACTGATGTGACATGTTATCAGTGTGGTAGGAAAGGCCATAAGAAACCTGACCGCCGATTCTATAAAGCAGAGCTTGAGAGAAAGAAGAATGTTGGAGACAAAAGAAAGGACAAGAAAGAAGACAAGACAGATGGATAGGAAAGCCAAAAAGAAAAGGAGAAGGCCAATGTGGCCTCTAGTGTTGTTATTGAGGAGCTTTCAGATATGGAAGATATTCTATGTGCTACTATGTCATCTGACGATGCTCATGCACATGATGTCTCTTGCAATGTTCATGTACAGGACATGTCGATCACTAAAAGTGATCTAATTGATGCTTTATTGACTGTAAATGATGCATTATCCCAGACATGGATTGTTGATTCTAGTGCTTCATTTCATGTGACTCCTGTCAAGGAGTGTTTCGTTACTTTTCATGCGGGCAGCCATGGCCATGTATACCTAGGGAATAATCATGCATGCCCTATTGAAGGTATTGGTACTGTGCATCTTTCAACAGATGGCACAAATGAGCTGGTCCTGCATAATGTGAGATATGTACCAGGAATCAAGAAGAGTTTGCTCTATGTTGGGTAGATGGATATGCATGGTTACAGTGTTTTATTTGAAAGAGGCTCATGGAAGATGACCAAAGGGTCACGACTGATTATAAAAGGTACAAAAAGGGGAACTTTGTGCTGCTTGCATGGAAAGGCTTTGTCTGGCAAATTCATTGCATTGGCTGAGATTAATTCTCATATGGAATTGTGGCATAAAAGACTTGGCCATATGAGCCAAAAGGGTCTATCCAAACTTTGTAACTTGAAGAAGCTTGATGTTAAAGGCACCAAGCTAGACTTTTGTAATGATTGTCAATATGGAAAGCAAGTGAAAAGTTCCTATTACTCTGGTGTGTCTCGTAAATCTTGTATATTAGATCTTGTCCATTTTGATGTATGTAGCATGCCCACCAAATCTATGGGGGGTGCTTTATATTCTATTTCTTTTGTTGATGATTCTTCTAAGAAAATTTGGGTGCAGCTTCTCAAATCAAAAGATGAAGCGTTTGCTGTGTTTGAAAGATTTCATGCATTTATGACTACTCAAACAGGTAAAAAGCTGAAATGCTTACGTATGGATAATGGGGGTGAGTTCACAAGTGCTGAATTCAAAATTTTTTGTGAAAATTTTGGCATAAAGAGGGAGCTTACTGTTCCATACAACCCCTCTTCCAATGGTGTGGCTGAAAGGTATAATCGGACTTTTTGTGAGAGGGTGAGATGCATGTTGTCCACTGCTAATCTCCCTCATGGATTTTGGGGAGAGGCTCTTAAAACTGCAGTACATATATGCAATCGATCCCCTCACACGTCCTTGAAAGGTGACATCCCTGAAGAAGTTTGGTCTGGTAAACCTGCTTCATATGATCACTTACGCGTCTTTGGCTGTGAAGCTTTTGTACATATAAGGCCTGAGTTGAGGAGTAAGCTGGATGCTAAATCCATTGAAGGCCTCTTCATGGGTTATGGTGAAGAAGGTGAAATGGGTTATAGGATATGGTTACCTCAGCTCAAGAGGGTCATACGCAGCCGGGATGTTGTTTTTAATGAGGTAAGGCTACTACAAAATAATGTTGCCTCGAAACATGACCATAAAAAGGTCACATTTCAGCAAGATCAGCCACATGTTAGGCCTATTTCAGACCCTCTGGATGCACGACATATGGCTGAAAATATAGATCATCCAGTGGTTTTTGAGCTAGATGATGTTGGACAGCAAGAAGAAGCTCTTGAAGGGCATATGCAGCCACCTATTCATGCTGAAAACAGGGCTGGAAATGATGTACAACAGCCCATTAACAATGAAGAAGTTAATGTACCTCCTGATGTAGATGTTGGCGGTCAATGTACATATGGTCCACATTCCAGCAATTCTACATTTTTTGTACAGTTTGGGTCAAACTTTTTTAGGCTAGATAGATAGAGCTTGGCAAGAGCTATCTAGTGGTATGCTTCATTTCTTCATCAGAGGTCAGAACGGGGAGAAAAGTCAAACCCTAATTCAGCCCAAAATGGAGGATGATCATTTTTTGGAGGTCCAAACTTGAAAAGCTAGGTTATGAAGTCTTGTCACCAAAAGCATAGTCACAGGGGGACGCGTCCCTGGGCCCGAGGGACGCCGGGACGCCGTCCCCCTCTTCAAAATCTATGGGACGCTCAGCTGGGACGACTAGCGTCCGGCTTTTTTTTTGTGTCACAAGGGGACGTCCCCGGGACGCCATTTCAGGACGGGAGCTTGTTATGACGCCATTTCGGGACGGGAGCTTGTTATGAGGCCAATACGGGACGGCAAGTTGAGATTCAGATTGCACGATGGGCTATCACCTCTACTGATGTAGCACAGACTGCCCATTTGGATTTTCCTTGACACTTGAGTCTTGAGTTATTCTATCATGATTCATCTATGCCATATGGGCCATGGCTCTATCTTTTTGGTTTTATTCATGATATGTACTCTTTTTGATATATAGTATCAATCAAGATGATATGATGATATATGTCTTTGTCAGTGCTCACTGTATATCTATAGTGCGTCAGCAACACATCACATGTTTTCATATATTTCACTTTGAAAGACTTACTTTTATTATTTTCTTGTTTATTTGTGCTTTTATGAGCTAACAAAATCTTTATGAATGGTTTCCATTAAAAATTAGCTTTAAAATCAGCATATTTTGAGTGCCGTCCTAGATTGGCATCCCCTGGACGGTCCAGGTCTCGTCCCTGACCCCGGGACGTTAGTGTCCTCGGGACACGTCACCGTCCCCTGGTGACTATGACCAAAAGCAAGTCAATTTGAGCGATACAATTAAAAACAAAAACGTATTTTTGGCGATCGCAATTTTTAAGGGGAAAAGCAAAAATAAGCTTAAAAATTAACGATCATGGCTTTTTTGTATTGCGATATGATTTTTCGCTAATTGAGATCGCTAGCTTTATTGGAAGGAGTATAAACCTATATAAGTAGGTCATATGCACACAATTTGACAATCTCAAGCTAGAGTTTTGGAGTTATGAAGCTTTGGAGGTGAAGGTTTGGTGAAGGAGAGGCTACCTCTTGGAGCAAGGAGTCTTCTACAAGTTGGAGGCAGTTATCTTTTGTAAGTTAGCCTTATATTCTGTTTTTAGGGTTTTTGAACCCTAATTTCAGAATTAAGGTTTGCTGATTTTCAGATTTTTTGCACTTTCTTGTGAGGTTAGGTGCACTTCGTTGCTCATTCGCTTCACACACACTCAGATTATAACAGCATAATCTGAATTTTGTATGATCATCTTCCTGGCTATTCTTCCATTAGTGAGTGCACCACATCATATGGTTGAGTATTACTCCCATGTTGTAATTCGGACATGTATTTTTTAGTGAGTAAGCTTTTGCTTACGTTCTCTATCCTTGTCTCAAGATCTCTTTCTTTCTATCTCTCACTTATCATCTTGATTAATTAAGTGTGTATGCTCAAAGGTTTTTAGTATTGGAACGATCATGGGGCCCCAAATTCCAACACTTGGTATCAGAGCATAGTTGACATACACACTTAGTTAAGATGAGTGAGATTAGAATCGAGATTGAGGACAAGTTGGATGGATCTTCTAATTATCCCATGTGGAGTTTCATGATGATGAATTTGTTAGTGACAAAGGATTTATGGAGTATCGTCAATGGATCCTTAACAAGACCAAGATGAGAAGGCGAAGAAGGGGATACAACAACTTCAAGAGGTACTGGTGTTGCAATTATAGAACCAACTGAAGAAGAGGTAACCACTTCTATATCCAGAGTCACAAGTAGATCCTTACCCAGAGTTCCTCCTACTGAAGATCAGGCAAGATGGGATTCTAGAGATGCTTTAGCACTCTCATTCATAGCAATGAGTATCAAAAAGCATATTCTGCCAGAGATCAGATCTTGCAGAAGTTCTAGACAAGCTTGGTTGAAGCTTGAGAATCTTTTTCAGAGCAGAAATCCTGCTAGGAAAGCTCACTTGAGGAGACAACTAGCAAATATAAGGATGAAGCTGGTGAGTCAATTCAAACCCACATTACGAGACTCGTTGACTTGAGAGATCAACTTCTAAATGTAGGAGTTGAGATATCTGATGAAGAAATGGTAATTCCTATCTCATATCGGTCTTTCATAACCACTCTTATCCTTACCACAAGGGATAAAGAGCTTACATTTGAAGAGTTAGAGTTCTTGTTACTTCAAGATGAAGATCAGTTAAAGGGAATTTAAGAGAATGAAGAGCACTTTTAACTTCATCAAAGGGTAAAAAGAAGAAGAAGAATAAGAAGGAAAAGCAATCCAAGAAGGAAAGTAAGTCCCTCTCACCTTCTACTTTAGATTTTGTTTCTACTACATCTAAAGAGAAGTCTTCTAAGAAGAAGGAAGCATTATGTCACTATTGCAAGAAACCTGGACATTTCATAGCAGTTTGACAGAAAAGGATTGCAACAAAAAAGAAAAAGGCATCAGGTAATGTTGCAGAAGATGATAAAAAAGGGAAATCTCAAGGTGATTCTTATGCCTGTATCACCGTTGAGGAAGTAGCTTTTGATCAGGCAGCTTTACAAGTTCTTTCAGCAGATCCTTGGATATCTGCCTTTACAAGTTTTTTTTAGCAGATCCTTGGATATTTGACTCAGGTGCTACAAAGCATATGAAAGGTTGCGGAGATGTGTTTTCTTCTCTTTCCTATTCTACAGGTAGAAGAGTCACTATTGCAGATGGCAATGATTTGGATATTGTGGGAATAGGTATAGTAACCCTAAAGTCAAGAGAAGGTGGTAATTTTCAGATTTCAGATGTTTTATATGTACTTGAAATGAAGAAGAATCTGCAATCTATATCTGCATTTTTAGGTGATGGTTATAAAGTTGTATTTGAGAGAGATCTTTGTAAGATTTTGTCACATAAAGAAGAGAAGTGTATTTTACAAGATGACCATAGAGGGATTTTTATTTTGTCAAAAATCAGTCAGGCAGTCAAATCTTTGTCACCGGTGGAAGATATGAAGCTATGGCATGAAAGATTTGGACATATTAGTTTTGGAGCTCTCAAGAGTATCAAAGACAGAGGTATGGTTGAGAGTTTACACTCATTCAAGCTACCAAATGATTCAGATATATGTGAAGGTTGTCCTGAAGGTAAGATGCAAAAACTGCCTTTCAAGAAACATGGTCATATTACAGCTACCAAGAAATTGCAGATTATCCATTTAGATGTGAATGGACCTATGAGATCAAACTCTATTCAAGGTTTTAGGTATTTTATTCTATTTGTTGATGATTTTACGAGATACTCATGGATCTATGGTCTTAAGTTGAAGTCTGAAGTCTTTCCTATGTTCAAGGAATTTGTAGCTATGGTTGAAAATGAAAGTCAGACAACTATCCAGATTCTCGGAAGTGATAGAGGTGGAGAATACTTGTCAAATGAGTTCCAGACATTTCTTGCAGAAAAAGGTGTTATTTGACACCTTACTATTGCTTATACTCCTCAGCAAAATGGTGTTGCAGAAAGGAAGAATAGAATGCTTGTTGAGATAATGCGGAGCATGATGGCATCCAAGAAGCTTTCAACAAAATTCTCGTTTGATGTAGTACATACAGCTAATCACATTTTGAATAGGCCATCTACAAAAGCTTTAAAGGTAATCACACCGTATGAAGCTTATTATTGTAAAAAACCTAATGTGAGTTACTTTAGAGTATTCGGATCACTTTCTTATGTACATGTTGAGAAAAAAGATCGAGGTAAACTAGATGTAAAGGCAAGGAAAGCTATTTTTATTGGATATCCTGTTGAGAGTAAAGGATACAAGTTTTATGTTTCAGAAACAGGTGAAGTTA
This sequence comes from Ceratopteris richardii, assembly GCA_020310875.1. Taxonomy (NCBI): domain Eukaryota; kingdom Viridiplantae; phylum Streptophyta; class Polypodiopsida; order Polypodiales; family Pteridaceae; genus Ceratopteris; species Ceratopteris richardii. The sequence continues at coordinate 131,569,595 of CM035414.1, forward strand.
TTCTTTCACGTAATGCTTATATTGCTGAAAATAAGGTTTATGATAAAGAAACAGAAATTCCAGAGTTCATTAGTGAAAATGACCATGGATTTTTTAGAAGGAATTTGGATGTACATGTTCAGCCATATGAGGAGGGAGTTAAAATTCCTAGCATTAAAGAGAAGATTGAAGAGGAATTTCACAACCTTCTACAGAGTGAGTTCCACATGAGACTTTAGTTCAGAAATGGAAAAAAGTACTAGAGTTCCAGAAAGTCCTAGTACCTCAGAAGGACAAGTTCCAGAACCTGTGGAAGCTTAAGGGTCAGAAAGAGTTTCACCACTATTTAAGGATACACCTACATATAACCATGGAAAGATAGTGATATAAAGACTTTTATAGGAAGAACAAGGAGTTAGACTAGACAACAACAACAAAAAGATCATGTAAGTTTTGCTGAAGACTTTGAGATTCATGATATTTTGGCACTTACGACAGTTGAAGATGAACCTACATGTGTTAAAAGATGCACTTAACATTCCTATTTGGAGAAAAGCTAGGCAAGAAGAGATTGATTCTATTCATAAGAATCGAACTTTGCATCTATGTGAGTTACCAGAGGGAAAGAAAGCTATAGGTGTAAAATGGATCTTCAAAATCAAAAGGAAAGCATATGGTACTATTGACAGGTGCAAAGCAAGATTGGTTGTCAAAGGATATGCACAACAAAAAGGTATTGTTTATGGTGAGACATCCGCTCCTACGTCTAGGATGACAGTTATTAGGTCAATACTTGCTTTAGCAGCACATTTTGGTTGGCATATATATCAACTTGACATAAGGACTGCTTTTCTAAATGGTGATTTACATGAAGATGTATATATTCAGCAGCCTAACGGTTTTGAAGAGTCAGGTAAAGAACACTTAGTGTGTAAGCTTATAAAAGCTTTGTATGGTTTAAAACAGGCACCTAGAGCATGGTATGAAAAGATACACACATATCTTTTATCCATTGATTTCCATAACTCAGATGCAGCTCCAACTCTTTATGTCAAAGCTGAACCACATATGATGATTATAGCAATCATTTATGTGGATGATATTCTAGTCATAGGTCCTAAAGATGAAGATTTGCAAATGTTCAAAGAACAATTGAAGCAAACATTTGATGTGAATGATTTGGGAATCTTGCATTATTATCTTGGGATTTAGTTTCTGTTTAAGGATGAGTGTATCTATATGACACAATAGAAGTACATTGAGAAACTTTTAGAAAGGTTTCAGATGAGTGATTCTAAACTTATGCAAACACCTATGGATCAGAACGCGTCTTTACAGATGGTAGCAGATGGAGAGTCATTTGATGCTACGTTATATAGTCAAGTAGTTGGATGCTTGATTTATCTTTGTAATACACGTTTTGATATACAGTTTGCAGTTTCTCAAGTATCAAGATTCATGCAGAATCCGACAGTGTTATATTGGAAAGCAGTAAAGCGAATCTTCTGATATTTGAAGGGAACTTCAAATTATGCTATGGTATTTTCGAAATCTACATATTTGTTACTAAAAGGTTTTTCAGATTCTGATTGGGCAGGTTTAAAATAGAGACACTAGAAGAAGTACTAGTGGATTTTGTTTTTATCTTGGAGATTGCCTTATCTCATGGCTTTCAAAGAGACAACCCACTATTGAAACTTCATCATGTGAAGCTGAATATCGTGCAGCATTTACAACTACTCTAGAGTCAGTTTGATTACAAAAGATTTTTAGTTATCTAGATGTGAGAGTCCATTGAGATATTTTCAGATAGCCAGAGTGCAATAGCTAAAGCAAAGAATTCAGTCCATCATGCAAGGACAAAGCATATAGAGGTACACTACCACTATTTGAGAGCAGATAGCAAAGAAGCACATTGAACTGGTTTATGTTCCTTCTAGTGAGAATGTTGCAGATATATTTACCAAAGCATTGACTAGAGATAGTCATGAGAAGATATGCAGGTTACTGAAGCTTGTACCAATATGACATTGAAGGAGGGATTGTTGGAAGTCAATGTACATATGGTCCACATTCCAGCAATTCTACATTTTTTGGACTTAGCATTTTTGTACAGTTTGGGTAAAACTTTTTTAGGCTAGATAGATAGAGCTTGGCAAGAGCTATCTAGTGTATGTTTCATTTCTGTTGGAAAACAATGTCACATCAGTCCAAAATCCATTTAGGGCAGAAACCTTAATTTTGGTACTTAGTCATTTTTGGCACAAAAATGGGTAAAATCTTTATGAGCCTATATTGTAGAGCTTGAAGAGAGCTTTCCAATGGTATATGACATTAAGTCATCAGAAATCAAATTTGGGAGAAAACCCTAACCCTAATTTTCTGTTGATTTAGGGTTTTAACTTCATTTGATAGCTCTCAGCATGAGGATCATAAAAATGTTATCAGATCATTCATCAGGTAGTCAAAAGTATGAAAAAGAAGGTCAAGAAGCTATTTTTAAAGTTAGCTAAAAGCAACTTCAAAAATAAAGCAAACTCAATTAAAAAATAGCGATCCAAGTTTTAAAAAGCTACGATGATGAGTTTTTTACGCAAAAAGCTGCGTTATTCAATTTTGATCGCTAGAAGTCCTTGAGGGCTATATAAACATTGCCTTGGGTCACTTTTGAATCATCCTACACCAATTGCAACGCAAGCTTTGGTCTCTCAGTAGAGGTGGTGCCCTAGCACACATGGGGCAGCCATGGTGCATTCTAGGAGCAGCTATGGAGTTCTTCTTGGAGAAGAGTGTGCTCACACTCTTGCTTATGGAGAAGACTTACCTATCTGCAGCTTTGTGGTGATGTATTTGAAGATTGTCTTCTACATGATGTATTTGAAGATTGTCTTCTACATGAAGATTTCGGTGTACTTCAAAGACATTGGATGGAGCTTAACATAAGATTTGCATCTTATGTTAAGAATTCAGGTACATATTCTCTTTATGCACACAGGTACTACTTGGAGTTTATGGAGGCAGTGGCATCCATATCAGGAGGAGTCCTATTCGGTATATCTAAAGGAGAATCAGTACATGCATGCTAACATGCATTCGGATGAGGTGTTAGAGAAGGTGTTTCCATATGAGTATGAGGATTTCTGTCGGCAACATGTTAGCATTCTATGCTAAGTCTGTAAGTATGTGATCTTTCACACACACATCTGATTTAGGGTCTTCCATAGCCTAAAATCAGATTAGGGTTTGCTGAATATCAGTTTCCAACTGATCTTTCCTCTTTTTGTCACTCATATACACTCTTCTACAACCTATCAGGTCATACATCTCATACATATTCAGATTTTTGTCCCTACATCTAAATATTCTTGTAAATTCTGTACATACACTCCTTCATCTATTTCTGTTCACATAGAGTGGTTGAGAGTTTTTCTCCCGCATTGTAAATTGACGTTTGTATATATGATAGTGTGAGTAAGCAGTGGCTTACGTAACACTTTACACATGTTGTCTAATCTCTCTCTATCTTTGTCTCATCATTTGTGTGAATAAGTATGCTATGTTCATATTTTGTCAATATTGGAAGATTGCTGAAATCTGTGTTGTAAATCTTGGACCTATGGAACTATGGACCTGTGGTATTAGTTATGGGCCTACCTAATTTCCAACAATTTCTTCATCAGAGGTCAGATAAGGGAGAAAAGTCAAACCCTAATTCAGCCCAAAATGGAGGATGATCATTTTTTGGAGGTCCAAACTTGAAAAGCTAGGTTATGAAGTCTTGTCACTAAAGTAAGTCAATTTGAGCGATAAAATTAAAAACAAAAGCATATTTTTGGCGATCGCAATTTTTAAGGGGAAAAGCAAAATAAGCTTAAAAATTTACGATCATGGCTTTTTTGTATTGCGATATGATTTTTCGCTAATTGAGATCACGAGCTTTATTGGAAGGACTACAAACCTATATAAGGAGGTCATGTGCACACAATTTGACACTCTCAAGCTAGAGTTTTGGAGTTCTGAAGCTTTGGAGGTGAAGGTTTGGTGAAGGAGAGGCTACTCTCTTGGAGCAAGGAGTCTTCTACAAGTTGGAGGCAGCTATCTTTTGTAAGTTAGCCTTATATTCTGTTTTTAGGGTTTCTGAACCCTAATTTCAGAATTAGGGTTTGCTGATTTTCAGATTTGTTGCACTTTCTTGTGAGGTTAGGTACACTTCGTTGCTCATTCGCTTCTCACACACTCAGATTATAACAGCATAATCTGAATTTTGTATCATCATCTTCGTGGCTATTCTTCCATTAGTGAGTGCACCACATCATATGGTTGAGTAGTACTCCCATGTTGTAATTCGGACATGTATTTTTTAGTGAGTAAGCATTTTGCTCACGTTCTCTATCCTTGTCTCAAGATCTCTTTCTTTCTATCTCTCACTTATCATCTTGATTAATTAAGTGTGTATGCTCAAAGGTTTTTAGTATTGGAACGATCCTGGGGTCCCAACTAGAAATGATGTACAACAGCCCATTAACAATGAAGAAGTTAATGTACCTCCTGATGTAGACCTATTGCCCGGTAATGTGGATCATTGGGTAAGAAGATCTACACGTCCTAGGAGGCCGTTGAATAGATATAATCCCTCTATACATTATATTATGTTATCAGATGAGGGTGAGTCTCTTACCTATAAAGAGGCAAAGCTATGTGAGCACAAGAACAAGTGGGAGTTAGCCATGCAGGAAGAGATAAAGGCCTTGCATGCAAATGATACTTGGGATTTGGTTGAGTTACCCAAAGGAAGGAAGGCCATTCCTAACAAGTGGGTGTACAAAATCAAAACTGTTGATGGCAAACCCAAGTATAAGGCAAGGCTGGTTGCCAAGGTATATACCCAAAAGGAGGGCATTGATTTCGAAGAAGTATTCTCTCCAGTAGTTAAAATGACCACATTATGTGTGTTGTTTGCTCTCACAGCTGCCTTGGATTTGGAATTATTCCAAATGAATGTTAAGACAGCCTTTTTGCATGGTGATTTAGATGAAGAGCTGTACATGAAACAGCCATTCCCACTGCTACACCCAAAAAGCGCATGAACTTATACCTGTTAAGTGGCACCCATTTGCGAGTAGAACCATAATCAGCCAATGCTTTACTTTGCTTCTCAAGAGCATAACGATTGGTTTCTATGATAATCATATGTAATAAATCTAGTGAAAATAGTGCTAAAAAAATCGAATTTCAGTAAATTCTCGTGGGACTTTCCTTAGTCTGGACCTGAAATATCAATGAGAGGAGGAAATCTTTTGAAAGTTCCCAGCAGCTCAACATCAAACCTTTTACAAGCTTCCCAAAAGTTTTTTTACATATGAGAGGCATACACTAGATCATCAACATCATCAGTGTCATCATCATTATGTAAGACAGGATCTTCAGCCTCAAAGATCTCATCCTTAAGTTCCTCTTTCTCACCAACATGCTCTTGAATCATCCCAGAAACATGAATCATTTTTAAATCTTCCTCTTTATGCTCTTGAAAGTGCATGGAATTATGTTTTCTTCCAGCAGTCTTTCTTTTGTGAGTATAAAGAATAGGCATGCCTTTTCCTCCTATTGCATTTGTGTCATTTGGCTCACAAATGCCCACATGATGCACATTATCTTGTCATGATGGATTACATCAACATGTGTATTTCCATGATCAAAGGCATTTCAAATATGATTGCCTTCAATTTGCATTGTGCTTGCAGCCTTGCAAGCACCATCATCTACAAGTTCTTCATCAAGAAGATTAGAAATAACAATATACATGGAAACAAATTTTTGGAGCATTTATTTTCAAAAGAATCTTTTACAAGGCATAATAACGTTTGGTTGTGCAATTCATATTTTTCCATGAAAGAATACAGTGTACCCTCGGAAATTTAAACTGAAATGAAAACATAAAATATGTTGTTCTCAAAAAATGAATCAATATTGTGCATTTACAGGACACTTTTAAGTGTCCCAGGACACTCAAGTGTCCAATTACAGAACTAGTGTCAATATTAATGATTTTTAGCTGTTGTTTTGAACTCTGAATATCATCAAGCTTAATCTTGTATGAACTTTTGATGGATACTTTTTGGTTGTTTCTCAGTACTGATGTGGGTCTCTGTGTTTGTAGAACAGGGATAGCTTCTCTTAGATTCCTGAATTTGAGTGGAACAGGTGTTTCTGACAGCTTTCTGAATACACTGACTTACGGTCAAAGGTTAAGAGCATGGTTGGGCAAAGACACTGTTCCAAAATCTTCAGGTAAATGGGCATGTTTCATTGAGTGATTGCTTGCATGTGCCACTACTATTTTTGAATCAATTTCAAATCAGCTCTGTGGGAAAAGATTTGGTGTAGGCTATGAAATCCAATGATTTTTATCTTCATGTGTTTATATGCATCTGTGGGAAAAGATGTTTCTTTATTTGCAAGAAAAAATTATGGCACAAAAAGCCTCTCATTCACATCTTTGTTCATGGCTACATAGAAGGAAATCCCATCAGCCCTGGTAGTATTGAGTGCATGCATGATCAGCGAATTTCAAGCCTCTTAGAGCAGTGGAAGCCTCTGGAGTTGTCATATGTTAGGCTTCAACACACAAATGTTACAGAGGCTGCCTTGCCTTCTATCTCAGGTAAGACAACCTTCTAGCTGGTGCATTCTCTTCTTCACAAAAAACTTTTCAAGTTGAATGCTGGTTTGACATACTATACTCAATTTTGCTGCTGAGTGCGGTTGAACTTTTGGTGCTTCTGCATGCTGACTGGGTTTCCTAACAACAGAAGCTTATCATCTGGTGCTGATCAAGTCTCAGGAGTTCACATGAGCTATTCTACCAAATGACCTGGTTTCTTTGACTGACAGCATTTGAACAGCTACTTCTTTTGGATGTTCGAGATACTGAGATATCAGGGAGATCTTTAAAAAGTATACAAGGTAATGATTTGTTATTCTGCAACTCTAGTCCCTTGTTTGGGAAATAGCTTTCTTGTGACTTCATGAGAAGCTCATTGTATGTCTTGCAGCTAGAGACAAACTTATTGCCCTACCGAACAATGGGAAAATACTGGCCCGCTCAAATACGCTGATTGTAGCAACTTTACAAGGACGTTGTGGATGTTCATCTATGGAATTGAACCTGCTGAGCAGGCAGAACAGAGACATGGAATGGAATGCTCCACTGGAGGAAGAGGGCATCAAGCTGCTACTGAGTGCAGCAAGTAGACACACATTTTCAGGCTCTAGAATGCATGCATAATGTCCATAATAATCTAGCTCTCTTAGGGGTTGTCAAACGCATCTGAATGCCACTAAATAGGCAAAAATTTCCAGGCTCAAGTTTACAAGTATGATGGAGAATGTAATTGAGGTTTCAGTTGTCTCTGGGAAGAAGATTTACCCTGGAAAACTGCATTATAGCGTTTTGATCGTGTGTATAAATTTGTATCATATTTCTGCTGCCTTAATTCTGCAAAATTTTCTGGCAATCTTGTGGATCAGAATGTCTCTCTAGTGCAACAAGGCTTGAATTACTTTGTAATGGAAGAATTCAAGGTAGCTGCTTAACTTTCTGGGAGTACAAGATTTTCTACAAGAATAGTGCCATGAGAACATCATGTGGATAGGATTTGTATGATGGAAAATAGCATAGAGAACCACCATCCTAATCCTTAATCCTTCAAGCCCCTTGGTGAATGTATAGATAAATTTTGTCCAGATATTATGTGAAATGTGATCATTAGAAAAGGAAAGTTTTGTAAATGCTAGAAAAGGCAGAGCTCTTTGTGGCTATGCTTCATGGAAAGGTTTGCTTCACTCAAGCTTCAAACATATAATATTCGTGGGGCCTAGATAATTTTCGTAGCCTTTTAGAATTATTTCCTCTAGTTTCTTTTATATCGGAGTATATCTCCATTTTGTAAAGTTCTTTTTTGTATTTGTAACACCTTGTTAGTTTAGCTTACAAGTGTATGTTTGTGTCATGTTCCTTTGCTTTTAGGCTCGTGTTTCTTACTTCTACACATACTCCACTAGAGGCGAGGCTTTGCCTACTCAGTAAATAGTCTTGATAGTCATAGTATAGGCATCTTTTCAGGATGTGGTTTTTAATAGCACCCATAGTGAGTCTTCTAGAGTTTTCAGACTCCCAACATTGCCCTTTTACACTAAGGGAGATCGCCTTCCTAGCTCAATTATGACTGAAGATTTTACCTCAAAGAAGATTTCAATATCTCAAGTTTAAGACAGATGCATCAAATAAAGTTCAATATAAACTTATTCATGAGGCTATATTCACCCCTTAGGATGAGATTCTAGATCCTCCAAGATCATTCATAGTGCAGATCAATTATAAAGACTCAAATAAGATTGAAGTGATAAAGATGTAGTCCTGGAAGTGCAAATCCTTTACCTTGGGGCACTAAAATAGATTGAAAAAGCAGTGATTTAAGTCTAGGAAAGATAAGGCAACTCTCAAGACCTTATGGTATAGAGGCTGTGATTATTGGGTAATTTAGACTAAGAGTTAGCCTCACAAGAGAACTAATTGAGTGCCATTTCTAAAGAAAAGAATACCTTAAGAAGTATTTTTGCATTGGACAATGAAAAGGTGGAAGATAAATGTCTTCAGTATTGAAGTTATAAAAATTATTGTCCTTTTTCAAGACCTTCATATCTTGATATCTTCTAGTGTAGTGCTTATTGAGACCTTTGCAATTAAATTTTGGTGATGCTTTTATATGATGCAGAGTAGGAAGTGGTTTACTCATTACAAGCCATATTGCTCTTGCTTTAGCTTCTCAAATTCTTAAACTATAGAGATTCCAACCATATTCATGAAAACATAGGTCAAACAAAGTAGAAAAGCGAATTGCTCACCAATACAATTGTACAAGTATTCCATCACCACGTAATAAAGGGGGTTAGTTGCAATTGCTTGGAAGTATATATGGAAATGCTTTTGAGTGAAACTTTCTAATTGCAGGATGGAATTGAGTGATTTTTATACTTGTGTGTTTGCATGGAGCTACAAAGACTTGAAAGGAGTTGACCAAGATATTTGTTCACATAGAATTCCCATGTCTGTGGATGCCAAGCCAACAAAGCATAAACCATACACTTATAATGATAACAATGCAGCCAAGATTAAGGAAGAGATGGATCGCTTGATAGAAGCTGGATTTATCTATGAAATTGAGCATACCAAATTGGTATCCCCATCGTAATAGTGCCTAAAGAGAACGGAAAACTATGAGTGCATTAACTTGAAGAAGGTTAACGCAGCTACTATTAGAGATAATTTTCCACTTCCTATCAAAGATCACTTATTGGAACATGTAGTAGGCAAGGAAGTTTGTAGCTTCCTTGATGGAGTTTCATGCTACAATCAAGTAGCTATTGCCCCTGAAGATCAACATAAGAGGGCTTTTGTCATAGAGTGGGGTATATTTGCCTTTAGGTTGATGCCATTTGGCCTTATCAATGCCCTTGCTCATTTCAAAGGTTGATATGCCATGTGCTCAAAGAGTTTCTATGGAAGAATCGAGAGGTCTAAGTTGATGATCTATGTGCACATTCTAACGTAAGGCAAACACACATTCCTGAGCTGAAAAAATCTTTGACAAATGTAGAGAATATCCGGTCTGCTTGAACGTAAAAAAGTGTGTTTTTATTGGTCAGGCAAGGCAAGATCCTAGGACACAGTATCAAAGAATGGAATTTCAATTGACGAATATAAAATCAAAGCCATTGCCAAGTTATCTAGACCAAAGAACCTTAAGGAAGTACAAGTTCATGGGACATTGTGGATATTATCGAAGATTTATCCACATGTAGCAATCATTGCTAAGCCTCTATACCACCTTTTGACTAATTTCGAGTGGACATATGAGTGTGAAAACTCTTTCAATGAGCCTAAACGGAAATTGTGTTTAGCACCAATCTTGACCACATCGGATAGGAGCAAGCCATTCCATATTCATGTGCATGCATCCAATTATGCTATTGGTTGTGTGCTAGCACAACCTATAGGAGAAGGTAACATTGATCTCCCAATAGCTTACTCAAGTAGGTAGTTGAATGCGGCCAAACAAAACTACGCCACTACAGAATGGGAAGGATTAGTGCGGTTAAAAAGTTTAGACATTATTTGCTTGCAAATAAGTTTAAATTTTTTATCAACTGCTACTATATTTAGTGAACAAGCCTTGCAATACTGGCAAATTAGTAAGATGGTTTCTCTTACTAATGGAATATGACTTCGAAGTTGTGGTTAGGAAAGGCAAGTCTCACCTTAGGACATATCATTTTTCTAAACTAACCTCAAGAGAGTCCCTGCAAGGAGTGTTAAAGATGAACTTTCTAATGCATATGTATTCAACCTAGAAGTAGTGCCTAATTGGGTCAAAACTATAGTGCTTATACTAACCTTTGGACCTAAGCATCTCAAAAATATCACATACTCGCAGGCAGTGTGTATAAGCACACTGACCAAGACATATTGGCTTGCTGTGTAGATGAAGATGAGCATGCGAAGTGGTTGCAAATAGCACTTGTAGGGGTGCTAAAGAAACATCACTCTAAACATCAAACCCTACAGGCTCTACAAATCTTAGGTGTATATTGGCAAACAATGGAAGCAGATGTCCATAGGATGTGCAAAGAATGCCCAACCTCTGGTATTGAAACCGCCAATGGAACATGCCACCTTGTATCAATTATCTTTAGTACCAGATTGGAGCGAACCATTGGTGAACTTTTTAAGGAAGAAAAAATTCTCTCAAGAGATGACATTGGCTAGATGAAAGGGCTAATTGAGGAAGCCCTAAACTATGCACTCATTGGAGATAAATTATACAAATGTGGAAGAGATGCCATACTCTTTGCAGATCTTTGGTGGCCAACCCTCCACATGGATGCACATACTTATGTGAAGCAGTGTGATATTTTTCAGCAAACTTAATGTCCGATACGTAAGGACGAGATGCCACTAAGACCCATGATCAGAGGACATGCATTCTCCCAATGGGGAATAGACTTTGTAGATCCTATTAATCCCCCAGCTAAGAGTTCATATGTGGAATACATTATTGTTGTCACAAATTATCTAACCAAATGGGTACAAGTTAAAGCCACTAAGAAGAACGATGTGCAAACTATTGCCAAGTTTCTCTTTGAGAATGTGTTTAAAAGATATGGTTTGCCAATAGAATTGGTCAATGATCATGGTAGCCACTTCTTGAATGAGTTCATTGAATACTTGGTACAAGAATTCATGGTCATTCACAAGAAGTCGGCTCCGTGCCACCCATAAGCAAATGGACAAGCAGAAAGCACAAATAATATCTTATACAATATGCGAACAAAGTTTGTGAATAATAGATGTTTTGATTGAGACAAATAGTTACATCATGCCATTTAAGCATACAGAGTTGCCTATAAAACGATATTCTAAGCCACACCCTTTCAGATGGTGTTTGGTCAAAGTGCAATGTTTTCACTGGATTTTTTGGTACCTACCCTAAAAGTGGCACAAGAGCATCAATGGACCAGTCACGAGCTCTCATCTAGAATTTTCGACTTAGAACGACTAGGAGAAACTAGATTAAAAGCCGGTGCTAGAATTTACACAGCCAAGAAAAGACAAAAAGCCTACTTTGACGTGCATATAAAAGATAAGGGATTAAAGGTAGGAGACTTAGTCTTGGTATATACACGAAAACAACATTCTAGGAAATTAGAGAAACGTGGCCATAGACCCATGAGAATCAATATCTTTAAGTAGAGTTGTCCAATTAGCCACTCTAGAAGGCGATATCCTACCTAGTTACATAAGTGGATGCAGAGTCAAATTATATCAAGAATCTCTCATAGAGGAAATGCTAACTCGACTAAAGATTTCTAAGAAATGCAAAGAAGAAGAAAAACATATTAGAGATGAGGCTCAGGCAGAAGCCCTGGAATGCATTTGACACATGAAATTATGAAGACAAGGTAGACATCAACATAGACAAGATGCTTATGAGGCGCCCAGATACCACGTGGCAATGTGTCAAATGATGAGTGGAACTCGTCACAAAAGCATAGATAGAGGTCCTTTTGTAACCTTAGAAATAGGACAAGGAAAGAATAGGTAGACTGTAAAAGCCTTGATTGACTCATGCATGGGCACTAGTGTAGTCATGTTTTCCTACTTTCAAAACTTGCAATTGAGCATCCATCCTGGGAAGTGGAATTTCCCATCTCCATTCATGATGTCCTAATGATAGTCCAGGTACTAGTGTGTCAAGATGAGGACCTTACAAAACTTCTTGTCTTGGGTCAAGATTGGATCTATGAACATGTAGTGAACTTAAACTTAAGAGATGGACTCCTTCAAGTTTGGGTGAACCAGCAAAAGATCACAATTAAATTAACGAATCAACCACTCAAGGAATTAGGAAACTCTTGGTCCTTCCAAGAGTGCTCATGAATATAATGATGATGTTCTTGTCCAAAGCTGTGTAATGCAGAAGGAAGCAACTTGTGAAGGAGTAGCAAAAATGAAAGAGGAGCTCCCTTCTCTTCCAAAGTCGAGACACAAGTAAGGAAGCTAGTTCAACATAAGGTGACCTCTCAAGTAAAGCAAATCTGGATATGCAAGCGTGAGCAATCCTCAGCTCTCTCAATAGAACCACTAGTATATAACAAATGAACAATGCAGTCACGGAAAACCAAAGCTGAGGTCTATACGAGCCAACCTCAACAACTTATTTCCATTTGGATACCAAAGCGATCGATGAAGGCAAACCCCACGCAAGAAAAATGTGGGTGCCTAAGACCTGCTTATGCACTCAATTAGTCACACATGCTCATAGGCCAGAATGGACACTCATGCACATTCTCTTCACACACTTCATGAAAGGCATCCATTATCACTACATCCGTATAGCAAATTCTATCTAGGTCTAGTTGGAAATGGGTGCCTAAAAAGTCCAAAATCTAGGTAGAATTATCTCGTATACCTATAAAGGCCACCAATGCTAAGAATTGTAACCCCATAAGATCCATTTGGTGAGTCAAACCTTGTACTAAACCCCTGGACCCAACCATGTAAAAATCTCCTTGCAAAGTATAAATGCATAAGTACATTGCACATCCAGAGTAGGCATATAGGGGAGTGACTAACCTCTTAACAACCACTTATACTCACACCACACCTCACCAAAACTAACCTACTAACCACATTGAATATCATGTTGGTATTATAAAGGGTAAAAGGCGTCATCTAGTTTCCAATGCAATACTAATATGATCTTATTACTTCTAGCAGATTCAAATGCAACCATAACCACTAGCACAATTGCAAATACAGAAGGAACAAGTTTGCAAGTTGGAACTACTTATCAAACGGTTGATATAGAGAGCTTTTCCATATTAGATGAATCTAAAGAATGGCCAGAGGAAATGCAGGCAGTACAAATTATACCGATTCATGATCCACCTATAGGACACACTATGAAAGTCAACAAGAACTCACACTAGTTCAGTGAGATGAAATGGCTATTAATAGAATGCGCATATATGTGGGAAGCTAAGATCCAGTACGACAATACATGGGGCAAATACCACTTCTTTACGAGAGAATTTGAGAAATTACAGAATGTAGCAGACTTGAGGCTGGTATGGCAGAAGGAAATATTGGCAGAATATGCTGTTGCCAGATTGCTGAAACCATATTTCATGCGGTTATTTTACCTCATCAACTCACTCACTTCCACTTAGGACCCGAGAGCTTCAAGCACTTTTGTAGTTCCATCATTAACATGAGGGAATGAGTTAAAGAGATTTTCACTGACCAACAATTTAGTGCAAGAAGCCCTAGACATGAGAGGGATGCATATTCCCATCGAGAAAGAAGGATTGGTCCCAAAGAACATAAAGAATAGGAACCTAATAAAGCTCAAAGATATGGTGGCTGTGACACCAAATATTGTAGTGCATCCTCACATGTGTATGCAACATTTCACATTTCCAGGGAAGGAAAAATTCATGATACCCCATAAAAAGATTTGTTTTAGCTTACATCTTGCCAACACACAGAATCTGACAATCAATTTTCCACACTGCATTATTGATCGAATTTATCAAGCATGTAAGAGATGTCCATGTAAGCTAGTATTACATGGATGTTGCACCTTCACCCAAATTATCTATCGATACCTCGCTTATGATGCTCTGATTCAATGAGCTTTGTCATGGAATAGAGTACAATAGTTTAAAAGTAGAAAAGCTTTAGCTCCACCATCCAAGAGGATGAGGGGATCAATACCTTGTGTGCAACCCAAAGGTGCCACCTTGATCCCAAACATATCCAGTGCCATGAGTAGTCAGGCCCTTTACACTCAAGACACCAATGCAAAGCATAGATGGATCCAACTTGATTTTCTCACCAATGCCATCGGATCTAGAATTCCCTTGAGGAGTGCCCTTAGAAGAACTCAGCAGTGCAGATTTCAAAAGAATCCTTCTAGAAGTGAACCTTGAATCAAGAGAAGAACGAGACGTTGAACAACAATAGCAACATGATGAAGCACAACAGGAAACGGCTGGAGAAGAAGATGAGGAAGGTACAATCGACGAAGACGAGCAACACGATGAACAATAGAGAGAAGCCACAGGAGCCCCTGCTTCCATTGCACAATTACAAAGGCTTTACGACACCATTACAAGTGTGTAAGAAAGACACTACCTATCCTTTAGTACATGCAGAGCTTTAGTTGGTCAAATTCTCGATGAGGAGGGAGTAGATACACACTTTATCGAAACACTCCAACCCTTGACTGAATCATTGGGGATCATTGAAGAGTTTACACAATGTTACAAAAGCCTGCACGGCATGTGGAAAGTAGAGAATAAACAGACAAAAACATACGAATACCGGTATCTGAACATGAAGCAACTAGCATGCACAAGCCACCTCAACTGCGACCATTGATTTGAAAGCAAAAACATTTGTACAAACTTTGCCAATATCACCTCAGCAACCTCCTCCTCCTCTCGCCACTTCAGATGTACATACCATATTTAAAACCGCTGCCACCATGGATATGAGAGAACCCATTGATCAGACCCGTATCCAATAATCACCATCTTTTAGCTTTCACGATCGCATCTCCCACGCCAACTATTTTCCTCCATTAATAATACTCTACACCACCATGACCGAACTTCGAGAACCCTTCATTGGCCACCCTGTCTTAACCACTGCAATAGGTCATCCCCACACCCTAGAGGGAAGTATAGGTTTCCCCGCCACCCCTCACATCCAAATTCGATTCACCGCCAATCCTCATTACTCAACCCTCCGACCCACTACTCACCCTACGGTCCCTTTATCTCATTAGGGAAAAAATGAACCCTCCTTGGGCCTTTTAGCTTGAGGAGTGATTAGTGATCCACCAATAGGATGTGAGCAGTGGCCATAGTCTAGTTCACTAATCCCCTAGGCTAGACATAGGGTTCCCTTGTTTTTATGTGGTCAAAGATGGTATTGAGGGATAGAAACCACTAGTTTGTCATGAAACGTGGGTTTTGAGGCTTCAGCTTTTAACCATAACCGTTGGATTGACATAAATATCTAAAGGCTATTGTTAAATCACAATTAGATAGTCGCATACAATCTAGACCATTGGATGCAACAAAAATCTAATGGTTCTCTTTAAATTTAAAAAGGTAATTATTCCATCAAACATCTATCGTTGGTTAGATGATCCATCGAACGGTTCCCATTCTTCCTCGCCACAATTTCAAAGAGGTTTTGTCCTTATTTGATAGGCGTGTGCGCAGTCGATCACAACCATTGATTTGTGGCTTCATCTAATGGTTGTCAATAAAGTGTGATTCATTGGATATAGCAGGAATCCGACAGCTCCGATCTTCCCTCCAAAATCAATGAGCGACTCCCGGCCTCCTATTTTGTCGTTTTCTGCTAGAAAATCTCACGAACTGCGCCACGCATTTGTCATCTTCTATCAGTCTATTCTCTACACATGAGGCATTAAAGAGGACACGTTTTGTCCTTTTGTGCCAGACACTCCCATCACAATCCTGACCATCCATGACAAAGATCCAATGGACAAGAACTTCCGCGAGTCTCATCAAACTGAGCATAGTTTTGAGAAATATTCTAAGGACTAAAACCACTAGTAGTTTCGCGTGGCTCTCTAATCACGAAAATTAAGAAGCTTAATCCCATTCCTTACAAGGCCCAAATGGGGCTCATATTTTCCCCTAATGTCTAGGTTCGAACCCATTTGTAACATCACTCTTCACAGACACCACACACACCACACCTACCATACCTACATTCATGGTAGCACCGACATGCACGACACTGTCTGATCCTATGGACATATCACCACCCATCGCACCACCCCCTCCCCGCACACTTCCACAATCCCATATCCCCCCATGACCAACACCACCACTATCAGGCATAACATTCACAAATCCCCTGCCCCCTCCCATTCTCCCTACATTCATCCCCATTACTCTTGCATCCACATCTGTAAATAATACATTTAATACTATGATTCAATGTGTTTCACATCTTCAACAGGACCCTCGTAAATGAATCTCAAGGACTACAGAATAAGAAAGAAATGTGACCCTCGTAAACGAATCTCAATGACTACAGAATAGGGTGACAATACTACAACAAGACAATTACCAAATCCAAGCCAAGTACCTCACTCTAATGGTGCATGATGAGATAAATACCGAAGTACAAGGAGTGGATATAGAAGTAGTCGAGAATTTACAAGAGATGTTGCATGAACAAAATGTAAGGGATGCCAAATTACAAAGGAACTTAGGCCTCCTCTGCTGACAGATGTCAGAAAGATAATAAGAAACTCCAATAGCAAAACCAAGACAACCCAGAAGCTTCCATGGAAGGCACTCCGAGAGCCACCATTAGTCCCACTCGGTTCGAAGCAGTTCCTTCAAATAGCATCCGCATACTACTCACATATCATGCTAGCTTTCTAGAGTCATACACCAAGTTAGAAGAAGAGTGTGACGATATGAAGAAGTAGATAACAAAACGTACCTGAAGCAATCCGTCTTCCATAAAATACATTGGAATTAAAGAATCTCCAAAAAGAAGTAGATGAACTTCAAGCAAGATTACTACAATATGAAAGACTGCCTTCGCCATAGTGGAACCTGAACCCAAAGAGATGGTTGAAATCCCAGTAGAAGAAACCTTCGAAGACCCATACGAACTAGTACCAGTACAAGGAGGATGCACTATAGAGGAGGGTCAAGATACATTTGAAATTGAAGCACCTCAATGTCTAAAAAGGTTTGAACAAATAAGCCACACACATGATGACCGAGTAGCTGCTCAGATACTATCAGTGGCCAATCTTGAAGAGATAGTACTTAACTCGGTCTACTTCTAGAACCTATCTCATCAAAGGCTCATCACCACATCAAAATTGCAATATATGCTGCATTTTGTACTTCTTGCATACTACAATGTAGCAATAAAAAGGTGACAGGCAACCAACCAACCTTTGTAATTCAATTCGAGCCTAAAGACTTGCCAGAATTTGCAAGAAAAGGTACCATATTTCAACCTTATTGGCATGCATGGTTACTCTTGACATATGTCAAAATCATTTGCACCTCATCTAACGTACCATTGTATCTCAAATCCAATCAGTGTTACTACCCTATATCATGTTGGTGTCCATGGCTTGAGTTTGCAATAAAGGTAAATATGACTAAAGGGTGTTCAGATTGGATTAATTATCCCTACTTCGATCCACCTAGAGGACCACCCACTATGGCCTACATGGTCTCAACCATATGCCATTGTATACCCAACATTGTAGCGAAGATGTGCATGAAAATCTTTGAGTTTATGACGATGGTATTCATAACTTTTAGAAATATTAAGGCCTCGTACATCTCTGCTCCATGCTTTAATGAAGGTAATTTTGACTTGGTATATGATATAAGAAAAACCCCCTCCATCAACACAAACTTTGCTTTGCACTCCCGCATCAAATACTTACGTGCTTGTTATAAGCAAACATTTGAGGAGAAGTTTTTCTACAGGGGTTTTGGGAATACCACTCAGAGATATTAATTTCCAAACCCACACATTTATAGCGATTATTTGTCATAGAACAAGCTATACATGTAGAACAACCACATATTTCACATCCGGACATACCAGGTCCAGTCGATAAAGATGCTTTAATGACCGATGTAGCACGCTGACTCTGACTAAAGGAACATCACTTGGCTACAGACCTTGTCAAATTTTATATTGCACACCCCATACAAAAAAGGTCTATCAGGGACAATAGATGCAAGAGATAGAGGTGTTTACAATAGCCAAGGAGATCAAGGCAGTGTAACGAGACAAGGGAGTATGAGACAAACTAGTCAAAGAAAGTCAAGACAGAGTAAAGGCCAAATAGCAACGAGTAGACATGGTAGTCAAAGAAGATAAGGCAAAATCTAGGCCTATCAAATTTCCAATATCCCTTGTAAAAAAATGATTTTAATCACTACACATCATTCTAAATCTCGTTTTTTATAACCCTAACTCCATTTTGCTCAAGTCTAGTGGTCCTCAAGCTTGAGGAGTACTAGAAGTACCTACATATCAAACTTTGTATTTTTTTGAGCTCATTCGAGCCTCTAAATAGGCATAGAATTTAACTAAGTCAGACATTAGGTTTGGGCAGAGCCAAAGCTAGTTAAGAACTATAAAAAGAGCTAGAGAGCTCATTTTCTAGAGAAATTTTTAGGAATTTAGGTGAACAAAAGACATTGTAATTATATTCTTTGCGCTTGGTCTTGCCATGTATGTGTGTGCATGTTGGTATGTTTCTCCCTCATACACTTGTACTCTCACTTGCTCATGGTCATCATACCACCCTCATGTCTTCCCATATTGACAATTATGAGGTGGATCTCCTCATGTTGATGCTTATCATTGTGCTAGAGTGACACCATACACACAAGAAAGCATCCATGCCTAATATAATAGTTAGTTAGGGATGACATATCACATAAGGGGGAGAAATTGTTTGCAAGTTTCCAAAACATGTCCACATGTATATGGATTATAACATATATTGATGGTCATATAATGTATGAGCTCCCAAAGAGGAAGTTTGGATACTCTTCAATCATTTTTGTAATTTTTGCAATTTTTGCCGACCATAAATAGATGCGCATAAACCTCAAACTGAAATTTGGAAGTGTGTTGTCAATTTTGTATTAACAAAACCTAAGTTAGTAACTCAATGAGCATAGATAATAACTCATTAGTTATACTTGATTGAATCAAGTAAGGTGTTCTACCCACCCAAAGTTGTTTATTGCAGATCAAGTAAGGCATTCTACCCACCCAAAGTTGTTTCTTGCATGTGTCTGTTTGGTTGTTATAAGATTCAAAATTTATCAAGAGGTAGATGCTTTGATTGCTTTGGAGCAAGATATCTTACACATTGTGATCCATTTAATGATTGTACATGGTAGACATGTAAATCTTGTTGACTCTTCAACAATGCTATCAACTCTTTCTCTTCTTCTTTGATCAGGTCATGTCCAATATATGTACATCATTCTTCATTCTGTTATATGTTCACAACAATTTTCTTCGTCTTTTCTTTATTGTCGTATGCCACTCCTATGAGTGCTTCCTTATTAGACATCCTGATCACGACCTTTCATTCTTCTATTTTATATTTCTTGAAGTTCTCAGGGACTTCAAAGAGGGTTCCTTCTTTTACAGGCTTAGGAGTGGGCTTCTTTCATTTCTTCTTCTGGGTTACTATTGACATCTCTTCGACTTGATATTTCCTTCCTTTGAGTTTTGGCTTCTATTAAATATGGTTATTATTCCTTGACATCACAGAATCGCTCCATGAGGATGAACTCATCATCGTTATCACTTTCTTCCTTGTGCTCACCTATTCAATTCTTCAATAATTGGATCATACATGATTGGTTCTATCGTGAAGATTGAAATATCATAGCCATCTTGTTGGGGGATTCTTGTGCAAAAAGAGATTTGAGTGTTTGTAGGAGAAAATGGAAAGATAAGAAGAAAGATACACACTGGAAGCCTCTGTCGATTGATTATAAGAAGACAAATACAATGGCGATGCACAATACAATCCAATGCTTCTGTGCAAAATCCCACAGAGTGCACAATCACAAAATACAAAATACCCAAGGGTCTTGTTTCTGCCGACCTTCTCTGCACAAGACCTCTACCTTCTCCAAGCCTGCACTTGTGCACACCTTGCACCAAGCTTCCAATAAGGGGGAGGGATGGGCATCTTCTGTCGGCACAAGCACAACTTCATTGGGACCTTGGGATCTTTGGTTGTAAGCTTAGCACTTCTCTACACACTTCTTAGTCACTCTTCATGCACACCTTGCACTTCACTTCTTTGCGTCGCATACTGTGTGTCTCTTGCACTTCTCTCTCTTGCCTTGCTTAGACTATGCTCACCTTGCTTAGTCTTCCAAGAATAATCCTTGCCTTCATTTGAGTGTCGATTCACGTATGCTCCTAACTGCAAGAGTATCTTGGTGCTCACTTTGATGTCCCAAGATTGTCTCCAAAAGTGGGCAGCCAACAAATCCTTGTTTTGTCCTGTAGTGACTTTAGACTAAAACAAAACTTTTAATTGGGGGGCCATACTTTCACTTCTGCGTACACTGCCGCTTCACATACCTTAACATTTTGTCTTTTAATTCTTCACTTGTGCACCTAAGAGAGGGTTCACTTGAACCTTCCAAATACTTTTAAAAACACTTTGAACCTTAGAGAAATTACAGAAAGACACTCTGCAACCTGCAATCCACTTTCTGCAAAATACAATCTTTGTGAACAATTACTTGTGCACTACCTGTGCACTTTGACAACTGAACTTTGAACACTTTGACTTTGCCCATGTTGACTTCGACCTTGACCATGTTGACTTTGATAGCTTTGACTTTGAATATTTTGACTTTGACTATGGTTGACTTTGACTGTGCTTGACTTTGACCAATATGAATTTTATGGGCTCAACAGTTGCCCACCACCTAATGTGCTCTCCGTCCCAAAGAGCTACAGCCAAAACTCTAAGCAGATATGACACCATCATTCTTGTGCTGCAAAATCTTCAAAAGGACACTTGAGCAGCTACCAAGTCCACCAGAAGCAATAGAGAACAGACACCAGAGAAGAACCAAAAGTGAAAATGTTGCACAGAAAAGCAAAGGATGGCGAATGGAGAGTAGGAAGGAGGGGGAAGGGAGGACTGAGGGGGCTTAGATGGATAGGGTAGGGAGGGGTAAGGATGGGGCTTGGCAAATGGGTAAGGGGAGGGTGAGGAAGTAGGATTATGGGGTCTGGAGAGGGCCAAAATGATAAAACAAGATAGCTACAGAGGGTGCATGTAGACCATTTGTGGAATTATAAACACGAGAGAAATGTGCTCAAAACATGTGTGGTTTGACCAAAAGTCAAAGAAAAGGTGGGATTTTGGAAAATTTAAGGCAAAAAATGGGTCCAGAGGTGCCAAAATACATGAAAATGACCCCATGCTTGAAAAAAATGACCATCCGAGGTTCAATCTAGAGCCAAAAGCATTGGACCATGAAAATATATATATATATCTAAGGAAATTAGAAAAATTTCCTCCCTTTTTTTGGAACGCATAGGTTGTCAAAGATTGAAATAAAAAAATAAATAAATAATTAAAATAAAATAAGTTAAAAAATAAATAAAATAATAAGAAAAAGAAAATAAATAAAATACAAAATATGAAAAATAAAGATTAAAAAACTAGAACAAAAAAAATAAAAAACAAGGGGGGCGGGGGGAGAGAGAGAGAGAGAGAGAGAGAGAGAGAGAGAGAGAGAGAGAGAGAGAGAGAGAGAGAGAGAGAGAGAGATTTTTTCGAAATTTTCCTTCCCCCTTTTTTTTGGGGAAAAATAAAATCCATGGGGGCTTTTTTTTTGGGTGAAACTATCCAAAAATTGGAGAAAAATATAGAAAATATTAAAAAAAATGCAAAGAAAATCCAAAAAATTCTCAATAAATTGCCCACAGGTCTAGGCTAGTTTTTTCACTCAAAACCATAGAGATCTTCCTTTATTGCTCCAATTTAGCAAGAAAATGACATTTGAAAAAGATGAAAAAATGCTAGAAAAATTCTAAAAATGCTTCAAATATTCCCAAAAATTTCCAAAAATTGTACTTATGCCAAGGACTATGAAAGGGTTGCTAAATTTGCTAAAAACTCAAAGAAAAAGCATGAGAATGGATAAAAACTACTAAAACTAGAGCAAAATGAAATGAGAAGGCTATGTACAACCTGGATAAATTTTGCAGGTTCCAGGTGATCCATAAATCTTCAGTTGTGTTGATAATAGGCCTTGAGCCTTGATATGTTGAGTAAGAGAAACTCCTCCATAATCTCCAATTGTACTGCACTTCATTTGTTTTGTCTTCTTGTTGGGCACACTGATCATCTGATAGGGGTACCCTAAATCCTTCATTAAAATATTATCTCCTCCATACTACATCTTTTGTATCTTCGTTTCAGCAATTTTATAATTTAGTCTACAAAATTCTATTTTTACTATTCCAGCTTCTTCATCCAATGGAACCCTTTGTTTCCAAAGACTTGCATGTACTCCTTCCATATCCTTATAAAGCCCATCTTTATAAAGCCATGCACTTGCTATCATAAAAATTGACATAACAGATGATATCCATACCAGTATCCATAATAAGCTAGCCCTTGATACAAGATTTGAAGTAGCTTCTTTACTGTTGTACTTAAGGGCTTTTCTTTTCTTTTCTCTTCTATGGCCTTTGACTAGGATCTCTCTCGAATTAGGAAACTGAATAATGTCCTCTTTTTCTTCACGGGCTTCCTCTCTACTTGCATTTGGAAAAATTCCATAGCAGGAAGATGGGTCTTGTGCATGGAGCCAAGCCAACATGTTTTCTTCTTCATATAAATTTGCTTCTTCGAATAGATTTGCTTCTGGTTTGTCCAACAATTCTTCTTCCATACTAATACCATTTGTCTGCATCATGCTGGTATGTTTTTGATTGTCTGGTCCTTCTTCTAGAAATATCTACTACAACTCTTTTCCCTCTTGCTTTACCCACATTGTGTCCTTACCCCAGTCATGCAACACATTGGCATGCCTTAACCAAGGTCTCCCAATTAAAAAGGGGAAACTTCCTTCTACCTGTGGCAGCCTTAAAACAACAAAATCCAAGTTAAAGATGGTACTTTGTATCTTAACTGGGACTCTAGGACCACTCCCATAGGCTTTACTATGCTTTGGTCTGTCAGTGTTACAGTGAAGGTCTTGAAGGGTGTAGTCCAATCTTTTTCATGGTATGTTCACGCATCAAGTTGATGCGAGAACCACCATCCACAATAACTCCTTGAAACTCATGACCTTTGATCGAGACTGTTAGCCGAGGGCTCTTATAATCTGTGAGGGGTGCTTCCCCTATGATTTTACCTTTATGCATAACAGTAGCCTTTGCCACTAAACTTGTTGTGGAAGCCTCATCAATTATCTGCAAGATTTTTTACTTGAATTTCCCATCCATCTTTATTAAATAAAAAATATTGACCTCGTTTTTCATGGACTTGAGTAGTCTGGAAGCTTCTGATTCCTTAAGAGCATGGGCTCCAAATGACTTATCAAAACTCCTCATGAGCCTTGTTGAATGCATGTCCAATGGCATCACTGGTACCTATGAGATTTTCTTTGTGCCTTGTATCTGCACATGTGGTGGCTTTGTCTTCAGATGTCTCTTTGTCTTTGTTCAATCCATTAATCCTTGATTCTTGACATGTTTCTACTTGAGCCTTCCCCTTGCTTCTTATCTGCACTGTAAAAGATTCAATTTCTTCTAACTGCACCACCCTGGTATATGGTGATGGAACCTTGACTTGATCTACCATTTCTTCTTTGCGCACAAAAATCATTTGAATGTGGGGCCCAGATGAGGATGCTTGGTTCTTAGGACAACAATTAGTATAGTGGTCTCTGGCCTCTGGGCAATTCTTGCAAAGAGGGACATTTTCTGGGAGAGTGCACCTACTTTGGTAATGCCCACATTCTCCACATCTGAAACAAATAATTGTCCTCCTTGGCCCATTTCCAAAGTTATCCCTATGTCTAGGGTTGTAATTGTTACCTTGTATAGGTGCAGCGGCCATCACATTTGCTAGTGGTAGGGCTCCTCCTTGTGTCCAATATGTTGTTGTAGGCATTCCTCTTGATTGACATTCATGGGCCTCATAGCTGGCAAGTTACACTTAACAGAGGACATTCACTTACTACATGACCTTGCTTATTGCACATGGTACACCATAGTCCACTTTTGATGCCACCCCCTTTGAGTTCCTGCGACCCCTATCGAAGCTCAGCTAGCTCTTCTACTTTGGTTCCCTCTTCCTTTTGTAGTTTCAATGCTTCAATTTCCCTCCTCAACTGAGTCACAACATTCTCCTCCTCTTTATGGGGCTTATTCCTTTTTAAGCCTTCCAGCTCTTTCCTTAGCTGGATTACGGGATCCTCCATTTATGTAGAATAGGGTAGTTGTGAAGAGCTTTCTCCATATTGTTGTCTTATTTTCTCCAGTCGTGTAGCTGTATTGATGAATTCTTCTATGGAGGCTGTTGGCAACACTAATTCCTTGATTTTACATTGTGTGGTCACTCGAAGTGGTTTAGCTAACCATTTCTTAATAAAGAAATCGTGTGGAGGATCTGACAACTTAGCCATTAGTGCCTTGGCCCTAGTTACAAACTCTGGAAACTTTTCACCTAGACCTATTCTCAAGTTTTCTGGTTCCTCTATGATTATCTCTGTAGTATTCCCATGTTGGAATTGAGTTTCGAATGCATCTTTCATTAAATCCCAAGTGGTGAAATGGTTTTCAGCAAACTGACCAAACCATTTATCTGGTAACCCTTTTATGTGGTAGGGAAGAGTATCAAAAAGGCATCCTCTCTTCCCATCAAACCTCTTTTTTGCATGATGCTAAAAACTTCCTAATATGCTTGTCTGGATATTCCTGAGCTAAACCTTTGAAAGAAGGAAATTTTATATTTAATCTTGAAAGTAGGGTTTCCAAATCTACCTGACCCGCCATGCTCTTTACTGATGATGTTGACGACAGTGGATTGGAGGATCTTCTAACATCCTTCCTTCTTGTTGCTTTGCAGGTGACCCTCAATGTTTGAGATCGGGTTGCGGTCATGAGCTGTGCATAATCCTCTTAGGCTAAGAGACTTAATAAGAAAATTTACCTCTTAACCCAATGAAGTAGCACTGTAGCACTATCGGCACTTGAACTCTTCTACACTTTGCATTTTGCTTCTCTTATGCTCAAATCTCCTTGGTGTCCCACGGGGCGTGCCAAATTTTGTTGGGGGATTCTTGTGCAAAAAAGGGATTTGAGTGTTTGTAGGAGAAAAGGGAAAGATAAGAAGAAAGATACACACCGGAAGCCTCTGTCGATTGATTATAAGAAGACAAATACAATGGTGATGCACAATACAATCCAATGCTTCTGTGCAAAATCCCACAGAGTGCACAATCACAAAATACAAAATACCTAAGGGTCTTGTTGCTGCTAGCCTTCTCTGCACCAGACCCCCACCTTCTCCAATCCTGCACTTGTGCACACCTTGCACCAAGCTTCTAGTAAGGGGGAGGGATGGACACCTTCTGACGGTACGCACATAGCTTCAATGGGATCTTGGGATGTTTGGTTGTAAGCTTAGCACTTCTCTGCACACTTCTTAGTCACTCTTCATGCACACCTTGCACTTCCTTCTCTGTTTCGCACAATGTGTGTCTCTTGCACTTCTCTCTCTTGCCTCACTTAGACTATGCTAACCTTGCTTAGTCTTCCAAGAATAATCCTTGCCTTCATTTGAGTGTCGATTCACGTACGTTAGGATGCAAGAGTATCTTGATGCTCACTTTGATGTCCCAAGATTGTCTCCAAAAGTGGGCAACCAACGAATCCCTACAGAAAGACACTCTGCAACTTGCAATCCACTTTTTGCAAAATACAACCTTTGTGAACAATTACTTGTGCACTACCTGTGCACTTTGACACCTGAACTTTGAACACTTTGACTTTGCCCATCTTGACTTTGACCTTGACCATGTTGGCTTTGATTGCTTTGACTTTGAACCTTTAATTTTGACTATGGTTGAATTTGATTGTGGTTGACTTTGATTGTGGTTGACTTTGACCAATATTACTTTTATGGGCTTAACACATCTTCATCACAATGTGGTGTCCATTGTTCCTCATTGATTGCTATGTCCATGGTGGCTAGAATTTCTGCCCAACCATGATGGGGAAAGAATTGGTTCCCCAATCTTATACTATATGTAGTTATCTCATGAATGGTCTACCAGACATGGTTCTTGCCAAATTCACATATGGAAAAAGTATGCAAACTCCACACCACATGGTAAGAGTTATTCCTTCCAAACATCCTAGAGGATTGCTGATGTGGCCATCTACCATTTACAACTTCATCCTCCTTGATTTGAGTGCCGGTTTGCCTCAATGGTTCCATAAGGAGGTTGTAGGAAGAACAGCACTTGCACCTGAGTCTAAAATGGCTTTTGTTGTGTAGCCTTGATAAGTGATAGGGAGATAAGTGTTTCCTTCTTCTGCTTCGCTCATGTTTCCTATATTATCCAAGGGTATCTCGGGAAGTGACTTATGTGTTCCTACTTGGGAATGAGTTTTAGCTTCTTCTGGCACTTGATTGGCTATGTTTCCATAGTTTTGGTTTGATTATGAGGTACTCCTCTAAAGTGAGATTGCACTACACTTTAGTGTTTCTTACTACATCCATATTCCTAGGTAAGATCGAGTCTTCATTTCTTATCATGACTATGGGTGCTCTCATATGGATAGAATTAAGACTCCCATGGGCCCGTGAAGTGAGGCAATTCTTGCAAGGAATTAGACATGAAGTCTAACCATTCACTAGATAGGGCATCATCTTGTTCTCCATAAATAGAGGGGATTTCTTGTGGAAACTGATCATGAAGATCATCCACAAGCTCAATGGGGGAAGGATTCGCACTCTCCTTGGCCCATTTTTCTTCTTGAATATCTCTTAGAAATTCTAGTGAGTGCTGATGCATAGAAGAAGGGATACCATGATCAGTCAAACTAGGTGCATAACCTTGCTCCCGGGAAGGTTTATCCCTTCTCTTCTAGCATTACTCACCTGTGAAGTTGGTAGCTGTCCTAATATGGATATTATTTTCTCTAGTCTCTCTAGAAATCCATCAAAGTGCACTTGTGCTTTGGTTGAGTTGGTGCAATTGAAAAGATGACTGACCTCAAACATGGTTTGAGATAGTTCTACCATTTTTGCACACATATTAGTTCTCTTGATCTCTAGGTTAGCTCTCGGGTAACATTTGTCATGTTCTGTCACATTTGGCCCTTCTTGGATTCTGGCCTGATATGCTTTAAGCATCATATCTAAGTCCTTAGGAGTAGGATCTGCTAGGACTGGTCCTACTCTAGGTGGCAATGGGGTTATGTGAAGGTGATTAGATGATGAGGGTGGTGGTGGTGATGTGTGAAAATGGGTTTAAGATGTGATTTCTATCAATTTAGATTTGGTTTCCTTTAGGTCTTCTTTGTGTTAGCTCATCTTCCTTGTACATTGTCTTTTCATTCGTTCTTGACTATCCTTCCAAGATCTAGTTCTTTTTTTAGTTGTGCTCTCAACATCACTGTTGTCTAGGCTCTTCTCTTGAAATGTGACTTGGTTTTGTTGTAGGGCTTGAGCTCTAGTAGCTACTTGCAATGGAGCTGTGGTGATCGTACTTCCATTCGAGTCTATAGCTAAGACAATAACATTGATCGGTGTGATTTTTTGCACATTGGCTAGGTTTTTTGGGCAATCCCTTAGGAGATGTTCCTTACCACAATGAGGACAAAATCCTTGAATGGTTATTGCATGTGGTTGTCTTGGTGCAAGGATTGGGCAATCTCTAATGACGTGATCTCCCTAACATCTATAGCATGGTCCTTGGGATCCTTGGGGTCTCATTTGTCTTGGTTGGGGCCTAGGGCTAGGTTTGGTGTACATTACATTCAAATATTCTTGCTCCCAACTAGATTCACTTGGGTTCTCATAAGGATAGATCTTATTATGCTCTGATGAGTCCATGTAGTAAGTTGGTGGACTATCTATATGGATTGGATCGAAGCTATGAGCATTTTGATCGTTTTCAGAAATTAGAGGTGATGCTGGCACTAAGGATCTATTCAATTTTTCTTATGTTGATGCATACTTGATTGGGATCAGATTCAATGGGATGGAGATTGTTGACCCAACACTGGTTGAGGTCTTTACTAAGCTTGATATTGTGGCTTAAAAGTGAACCTAGGAGCGTTGTTTGAATCTTTATAGATCTTGGAAAGCTCTAACTCTTCCCCTAGATTATCCTCAATATCAATGCACATACACACACACTGTTCTATGGTTGTGGGCTCTTTTAAATACACATAAGATCTGAGTTTGGCACTTAGCAAACCATCCAATAACAACACCACTTGTTGGGCTGGTGTTGGTGGCTGTGGAATAAGATATCTCTCTAGGTACTATGTGAATCTTCTTCTTGCTAGCAAAATTTTTCTCCTGGGGTATTTGCTTGAAGCTATAGATCAATGATCAGGTGTTGTGCCTAATACCACTCTTGGAGAACTCAATGATGAAGGCTTCTAGCAACTGATCTATATTCCTAAATTGACCTTGGTCTAGTGGTTGAAACACATCAAGGCTGTGTGTTTGAGCATTAGAACAAACACATTGTATTGAGTGAACATGTCATCCACCTGTTCTGCTCTTATTACTTGTCTAAACTCTACCATGTCATGTGGGTCTCTAGTACTATCAAAGTAATTCTTCATGGATTTCACCAGTTGGGTAGACCTCAAGGTTCGAGAATGCCTAGGCAGAGGAAAATCATCCATGAATCTTTGATGTCTCGAATCTTTGCAGTGTCTCTCCTGATCTATTCTTTCTGCATCTAATCTTGACTGCTCTCTTCCTTAGGGGTTTGCAAAGCTCAGCTCAAGTCATTCTCTAGTTCTTATAGGTACCATGGGTGTGAGATGATGCCGCTCCTTATTGACCATAAGATAGATTCAATCTAGGTTGGGGGAAAACTAATTTACCCTTCCAAGTTTAGGCATGCCTACCATGCTCCATTACCAAGAGCATTCTTTTTTATGTGTTATCTAGATAGACAACTTTGCCTGGTATCTCAAGATCTTTGAGATCTTAGATGGTAACTCCACCTACTTTGCTAGGTTGATCATGCTTGAATCTTCAGCATGCTTCATTTGTTTCTCTATTAAAAAATAATTCTATGCTTTTGTTGTCCCAAGGAATTCATTTTGGGGTAATTACTCTAGTGAAGATAGATTTGCCTCAAGAAGTCTTGGGTTCTTGTCCTAGGTCTCTTTCTCCTAGGTGTAATTATTCTCGGTCTTTTATCTTATTTTTTGCAACAATGATTCTAAAATCATCTATCATATCTGGTAAGCTTGTAACCACATACATGGTTTGCTACTTATCAATGTAGGAAACCCTCTTCAAATTTGACCAGTGGGTGTTGGAGTCCAAAGGGTTGATCATGGTTTTTGAGTTGGACCACTGATCCCCTGAAACCATCCTCATAGATGCGAGCACCTAATCGATTGGTTCCCATATTCTCTAATTTCATCTTATAGGAACCTTCTAGTGTTTGTAAATAAGCAATGCCTGGACTACCTGAGGGTCTCTCCATGTTGTATGACATCTTTGAGTCACTATTCTCTGAGCTCAGTACATAGGGATAATCAGTGAGTTGCTGGGCCCACGACCTAGTTGTGTCATTGACACTAGCTTCAAAGGATCTGATGCTTTGTCTATCTCGACCTAGGTGTCTACCTAATCTAAGGTTCATAAGCCTCGTCTATTACCCCACTTTTTCTTGAGTAAAACTACATTGTTGATGTTTCTTTGCATAATCACTTGTTCTTTTATAAATTTCTCTAGTGTAATCTTGTCTGAAAAAGTATCGTTGTTAGGAATATTTGAGTTTTGTTGCACTTTAAGATGTGATCGATCCACTTAAGTTTATT
This sequence comes from Ceratopteris richardii, assembly GCA_020310875.1. Classification (NCBI taxonomy): domain Eukaryota; kingdom Viridiplantae; phylum Streptophyta; class Polypodiopsida; order Polypodiales; family Pteridaceae; genus Ceratopteris; species Ceratopteris richardii. The sequence continues at coordinate 131,599,827 of CM035414.1, forward strand.
TTTCCTTAGGGTTAGCAACAACAATATTCTAGCTATGCTTGAACTTGAGAAATCAGGGTTTCTTGGATTTGATTCGTGCCTAGCATCACCCCAGTTAATCATTGCCACTAATCACACTTAGCCTATACTAGAAATTGATTGAGGAGGTTGAGAGTTCTTCCAACCTTGAGTTTGGCACTTTAGAAAGCACTCTGATTTCCAATAAGCATTTCCCAAACCTTGCTTTGTTTTGCACTTTACCTTGCTCTGGACACCCTTGAATGGCTCTTAATGGACCTGTAAAAGTCCTAAGTTTAGATCAAGCTTTAAATTTAATTTATTTTACATACAATTTTGATTCAAGCATTTTTTTTTAAGACCCATTTTTCTCCTTATATTTGCTGAAAAATCCTATGGAGCTCCCTTGGCTTCCTAATCCCACTTAAAGGTCAACTTCAAATTATCCTATCTAAAAATCAGCAAACTTAAAGATCAAATTTGCAATGAACATTAGAGCCCAAAAAATGGATTTTGTATGAGAAATTTATGTCAATTTAGGCTCTTGGGGGTTAAACAAACAAACAAAACCTCTCAGGATATTTATGTACTTGTTTAAGATAGCCATGATTGTGTGAAAATATCACAATTAACTAGGAGAATCGTGATGCTATGAGACAATCGCAAAGTTATGCCAACCAGAGAATTGCGCCAAAAATTAATCTAAAATTTGCAAAAAATAAAAACATTAATTTCAATCAAATTTTCATATCTATCGCAATCGTCAAGGCTGTCATCACGAGCGATGGATAGGGTTGTCCATTGGGGTCTGTCTATTGCAATTGATAGTGTCTATCGCACAATGGATGGTTGTTTATCACGATGGATAGATTTTGCAATGGACTATTTTTGTCATTAAGTTTGTCTATCCCAATTGATTGAAGTGGCAATTGACACCTATCTATTGTTAGGTCTGTCTATTGGGATGGACACTTTTTTGTGTAAATTTCTATCACTGTTTGTTGGGATAGACATGTAATCCATTGTGATCGACACTTGTCTTTCGTGATCTGTCAATCATGATGGACAACTATCTATCGTGATTGACACCTATCTATTGTGATGGATAGAGAGAACAGGAATTTTTAAACATTGTCTATATATTCATGATGTGCATTATTCCTACACTAGTGTGGTGCACTTTGTTTTATCAAAATCCTCTGATTTCAATATGTTGCGATCTCTCTCTCTCTCTTTCTTGCCCTCATGACTGAAATGAGGGGATGTATATGGAAGGTGGGCATATGAACAAAATAGTGGAGGTGAAGATGCAAGGAGATGGAGAGGGAAGATGGTGATGGAGATGAGAAAGGTGAAGAAAATACGATATTTACCTACTTAGATACGATTCCAACATCACATCTCTACATCTTACCACCACACGCTCATCCTCAAAGCTTGATCCATGGCAATGCTGCCAAATTTGGTGTCACTCTAGCACGGTGATAAGCATCAACATGAGGAGATCCACCTCATCATTATCAATTCGGAAGACATGAGGGTGGTATGAAGGCCATGAGCAAGTGAAAGTACAAGTGTGTGAGTGAGAAGCACACCAATATGCACACATATATACACACACACACACATGCAATGAGACAAAGAGATGGAACAATGGAATATTGGATTAGCTTCTCATTGACATGAAATCTATAAAGGCCACGTTGAAAGGGATAGAAAATACACACACTTAGCACTATGGTGGGATTACTATACCTATCCATCTTGAGAGGTATACTCCCAGGACCATATTCTTAGTTTGTGATGATACTTCTCTTACAAAAATGAAGTCTTAGGACAAGATTGGCTATTGGATTATTCTATAGGGCTCAATCTAGCCACAAACTATCTCATAACCAGGATAGATAACAATGGATCACAATCCCATGCGTGCTCATGAGTGACACTTCTACTGTCACCACACACCTTGATGGATGCCACACATTCAAAAGAATGCACACATATGTTTTAGAACAACTTATCGTGTGATCAAGTTTCACAAGAATACAAAGGACAAGAAAAAGTATATACTCCAAGAGCTCCCAAGCAAATCTAGATAATTAAGGATAATAAGTCTCAAATTTAGAAAAACTCATCCAATTATCAATCAAAGAAGACTACGCAATTAATGCAATCCACTTATATGCATAAGTCTTCTTTTTAACACTTAAAGACGAAACCATGTTGTTACTCACATTAATCTATCTCACTTGTTATAGGATGGTTATATAGCTATGACATGTTTGTCCAACAACATCACACCCTACATGGAGCCCAAGTTGTCCCCATCATCTTTTGGGCATTAGCAGTAGATGTTGCCTTCACACCCATGTACGTGTTAGTAGAATTAGAACCCTTCATGAAATCCATGAGTCATTTGACACCCAAAAAAACACCCTAAATCCTTCCACTCGCATTGGGTCATAAGCATTAAAATTAATGAGAGGGGCTAGAGCTACCACTATTAGTAGCACATCACCTAAAATTGTAGTCAAAGTAGAGAGAGACAGACCAAGAAATGCTTTGATCTACACAAATGAATATCTCAAGATGATGTAGTTATGGTGCGATCCCAGATGGAGGCCACCATGAGTATAACCCCTGATATCTTCGTGGCATGTGCAAAGAGAAAAAGAGATACCAAAGCCTCCATTCCTTGATGCACTCATAAAGATTCACAAGAGAAAATTGATGAAGCTATTGCCATGGTCACCGTGGAATGAGTGGTACAACAAGTAAATGAAGCTAGGAATATGGCATTCTCACGTCTAGAAATGATGGACCCACATGAAAGTGAACTAGAAGAGGAACCATTATGACCTTAACACTACTACCAAATTATCCCAGCACTATCATCCACACCATCTTCACCTAATCCCATAGTCTCTAACTTTGGCGATGCTCTTGAGGATGATGAACCGATTGTCGCAAATAAATGTTGAAACACCTGTGATATCCAATCATTCACATCATTTTCATCTCAAATTTCACCTTCATCTTTGATTCACTTAGATACCTGTTTTTCAATGAGAACTCAATCTTTTCCACCAAGAAAAGAATCAAGAGGAGTATCGATTATAAGAGAAGGATTATCCACACATCTAGAGCTTCAATTGGTACCAAGTACACATGTAGCAACCATAACATGGGGTGCAAAAGAGGATGCAAAAGAGGTAGACATCACGGGTAGGACCTTTAAATGACCAAGCACTTGAAGAGAAATTATTAATAGTAATAGTTGAAGAGAATGCACCTCAATAAGTAAGAGATAACGCTAAAAGAGATCATTAAAAAACCACTTGTCTTATTCACACAAGCACCACACCTAGAGCACAAAGAAGAAGTGTAGTACATGAGAAAATTACAAAAGACAACCTGAGAAGACCAAGAAGAAGACGTGGTCTTCATACACAAAGATCAATATTTAGTAGAAGATATTGAAGATGAATGCCACGATCTCTTCCAAGGATTAATGAAGACTAGTTCCACCATTAAGGATTTGAAAGCATAAGTGCACTTGGCACAACAAGAGAATAAATTCTAGAAAACACATATCAGGACACAAGAGCAGAGGAATGAAACGTTATTGATACATTTGAGATAGATCAGGATATTATTGAGAAAAAAATCTTGAGGAACCAAAATTTCAACAGAATGCAAAAGAACATCATTTAGCACTCGCATGCACCAAATTATCTTGAGCTCAAGAAGAACTTAAAAAGTGCAATGGAAGACATGAATCATTTAAGGAAACCAATCTTTGGCTCAAGGGGATGCAAGTCCATCTTCCACTGACTTACGACAAGGAAACCGATCACTAAAGGCATATTTAGAGGTTTAAAGAGATATAATATCATGCATTAAAGGTGCATTAGAAGCATGAACATAAAAAATGGATGACCCACATTTAGAAACCCCTCTTGGCATTCAATTTCTAGGTCAACACTATGAAGTGGAAGTTCCAAAAGAATAATCATATGAAAATGAAGTTGAGGATGACTTGATGGTTGAATCAATGGTAGAGGGCCACTATCGGATGCTCCACGGGGATAGAGAACCATTAGCTATAGAAAACTTGAGAGATAAGAGAGCTAAGTTCATGAAAGAGCTATGGAACGAGTTTGAAAAGGCAATTTTAGACCCTTATATCCTAAAAAGAATGGGCAAAATTTATAAGAAAAATTTAGTTTCTTCATGCCTACCGACTTATGGTCACCTTAGAGCAAAATCCTAAGAGTACATAAAGGACAAGTCATCCTTGCCGGCAACCTGACATGGAGATGATGCATCATCCATGAGCATCTGAGTATGGAACTCGAGTATACTAGTGTTCCCACTTGCATCTGCAACAATCTTGGGTATGACCCCATAAGTAGATGTAGACCATGGCTGCAATATGACATCATGAGAGTCAATTTTCCTAGCACTAAATTCTCGCATGAAATTCCCACTATGGCTGCCCCTATAGGTAATTCCATCACCGTTCAGTATATGTTCAACGCTATAGAATTTTGGCAAAAAGACATAGGATATTTTCCCAATCTTGCTTGCCAGATGATGGTAAAGATTTTGGAAACTCTTCGTGTTTGCTTGAAATTATTCAATATTGATCCTACACCTAAACTCCCACTCCCATGTTTTCACTATGGTGTCCACCCACTTCTTTTTTACTTAGCTAGATTCTACCACTTAGCTTCCTTGTAGCATACTATAATCGATGCCAGTTCTTTGATAGGTGCAAAGTCTTGAAAAAGAATTCCACATAGGCTTTTTTGAGAAACACTTTATTTTTTTTATAAAGTACCACAAGTCCCAATTGCAAGGTAAAATGAAATTTCTCTAGAACTCAAATATATAGAAATGATTCCCATGACTCTCCATGCATGTGGAGTGAGGTAGAATCAGCACCTTATGTTCTTGGCTAAAGATCAATTTAGAGATCTAACCACACATGAAGCTGTCAATCAAATGTGACCTCAACATGCCCTACAAATGCATGCTGAGGATGATAGAGTCTAGAGAGGGGGGGAATTCTTGGAAGAAGAAACAATGAAGAAGAGATGTACTAAAAAAAACCTTTTGAGAGAAGAAGGGGCCCACCAATTTTCCCATGAGAGTATGCAAAGCCTCTTGGAACAAGCCAATGAATCATGGATCCTCATTGGAAATACACTTGGGGCAAAGAAGCTTCACATGTGAAAACATGCCTATTTTATGGTCATTTCATGTACATTTTTGCATGTCAACTGAGGTTTTATGTATTTTGACTCCATGTTTGTAAAGGCCAAGGAGTCCATAAGCCTCTAGAGTTTTTTCCCAACCAATAGCAATATTTTTAGATTTTTGAAAAGTCATTTTGGTAGTTAAATCAGCCTTAAGACTATTTCTAATGGTGCTTTATCCAAAAACCATGTGAAAAAGGCCAAGTCCAAAAGTATAAAAGCCAAAAACCCTAATTATTAAGTGAATTTGGAAACAAAAGTAAGTGAATTCCGTGCATCTTGCTTAATTGGCTCATTTATTCAATCTCCTTCTTCATTTTGATCTTTTATGTTGTTCCCCTACCTCTACATATGGCGTGTGTTTTTTTATGCATTTGATGTGTGCATGTGGATTGATATTCTTCCAAGTGCCTTTGCTTGAGTTTCATAACTTCAAGGTGGCTTGACTTCATATATTGAATAGGGTAAACATACTTAGATTGAAAATTAACATGATCCTCATTCTAGCATAAGAATCCTAAATCTAATTAGAGATAATGGAATCTTGCATCTAGATGTAGAAGAAAATGAAAGATATTCACATAATTCAATGGAATTAACACCTACTTGGGTGGAGGGTGGAAAGGCATTGAGTACACCTTCACCTATATATGTGAAATTGAGCAAGGATGATTGCCCCAAAATAGATGAGGAAAAAAAATTCATGAACAAAATTCCTTATTATTCTCTTGTTGGTAGTCTCATGTATGCAATGGTAGCTACAAGATCAGACACTACATTTGTAGTGGGAGTTGTGAACAATTATATATCCAATCCTGGGAAGAATCATTGGGAAGTGGTCAAGATGATTTTGAGATATCTGAGTGGCTTTAAGGACAAGTCTCTATGCTTGGGTATAGGAGAGGCATCCATTAATGGTTACAAAGATTCTGATTATGCTCGTTGTGTAGATAATTGAAAGTCACTATCAAGGTACATTTTTCACTTTGTTGGAGGTGCTATCTCTTGGGGATCTCGTCTTGAAGAATGTATAGCTATTTTCCCTATAGAAGTAGAGTATTTTGTAGCTAGCGAGGCATGTAAAGAAACATTGTGGCTTTCTCTTCTTGCTTGTGATATGGATCTACCTCAATATGTACCTCATTTGCTTAGTGATAGCCAAAGTGCCATTTCTTTGACTAAGAATATGGTCTATCATGCAAAAATCAAGCACAATGAGGTGAGCTATCACTTCATTAGAGATTGCTTTGCCACTGAGGGAATTTTTCTTGAGAAGGTTCATACTCAAGATAATGTTGTAGGTGCTCTAGATAAAGCTCTACCATAGGATAGCTTTTGGCATTTTTGTTTCTTGATAGGGGTGATTCATGATCTTGCAGAATTACTTGTACATTGTGTAAAATTCCCATCACATGGGAGGTATAGCTTGTATACTTGCACTCAATTACTCTTTATCATTATTTATTTTTTTCTTCCACAGTTGTAATGGACATATTGTTCTTTAGTGGGAGTTCGTTATCGTTACTATCCATGTGAAAGGATAAATGAGTGCCCGACACTTTTATATATGTTCTTTAATAAAACATATAATGGTTTGGTAACCCACAAGACTGAGAGTTTGACCACATTTAGTAAAACCTAGGGATGTTTGAGGTCTCCATGTATTATGTAGTTTTATACAAATAAGATAATATGAATGTTGAGGACAAGGAATATGACTAATTTCTTTGATGAGTCAAACTTTTCTAGAAGGCTATATTATAATTGATTGTTGATTTGTTTGTTTTTAATAAAAGCTAGAATTTCATCAATACTTATCTAGAATGTGTTGTGGTTGTGCTTGTAATTTTGATTGCCCATTTACATTTCCTATGTGCAAATTTATGATCTTACACTTGAGTTTGGAGACTCAACATTGATTTGGGACTATAAATACTTCCCCACCCAATTATCATAGATGAAAAAGTATTGTCATATTGTTCATGGGCTTGTTTATCACAAATTGATTCTACATAGTTGACAGGTAAGTGTTAATTAAAACTCTAATGTGCGTTGACTTATTTGTTTTCGATGTGAATGTCAAATGTGACGAACGAAGTTAGAGAGAATATTGGTTGATCTTAAATGGAGTCATAACTTATAACTTGATTTTTTGAAAGCTCAATCATATGTGAGATTCATCTTTTTCTTAAAAGACCTAATAAGCATTATGTAATTGCTAAGATGATATTACCTGCCTTTTATCATCAAAAATTTGTTACTCAATTAGTATCAAGATAACTCAAAGTGCTAACTTTGTATTAGTGTATGCTACTTGAGCATCATGAAAGCTAATGTTTTGCTGATCATACTAGGTGGACCTTGGCCAAAACATTCCATGCTTGAACCTCTTTGTCCTATCCTAAGATCTATTACTTTGGATTTTCAATAGACTTTTAATCTTGAATAGGTGTTGTGTAAGTTTTTGAATCTTTAATTATGAAGGACACTTTATTCAAGAATACCAATTAGATTATAAATCCTTGGACCATTAGGTATGAAGTTCGTGAATTAGAATTACCAAAGTTTTATTTGAAGATACTTGATAAACAACTTAGTCATAAGTGTTTTACTCACTAGCTTTGAGTTTGTATATCATTGAAAGTTATAATCTTCTGAAGAGCTAGCCTTTCTTTGGAGATGTTTACTTTCAAAGATCTCCCTATAGCTAACTTTAAATACTTATGTAAATCTATGAATATCTTGTGTACTATTCCATATTTAAGTATAGACTATATACTTATTTGTCATGGAATAATACATAAAAAATCATGACTTAACTAATCCCATACTTTATATGAAAATGGTCCTTGACAAAAAAATATGCATGAACTCTCTAAACTCTAGAGATTTTATGCTTAAAATCTCTAGAATTTGTATCATTCATGTATTATAAGACTTGATGAACTATTTTTAGTTCAAACTTATAAGTTCAATTCAGGATTGGAATACTTCTAATCCCCCTACATTTGAAGGTCTCTTTAGTTTCCATCTAATTAGAGTCTAATTTTAGTTTTCAGCTTTGAGTAGTACCATGCATATATCCTAGCATGCATAATCTTTTTATTTGAATGCATGCATAATGTATGCAAAGAAGCAAATCAAATGATCGTAACTCATGTAAATGCATGCGCTTGCATGCATTGCATCTGTTTGCATGTGCGTACTTCATGCATCTATAGGTTGGAATTGTGCTACTAAATAAAGATATTTGCGTAGGATGCTCTCATGGATAGCTGGATCAGTTGGTTCTACGAGGTATCAGGTTTGACTCCTATTACCTTCTATGTGATAAAGGTAGTATTGATTTTCTACCTTAGACATTTCAAGAGGAAAATATATCCATTATAAATTTCTCCAAGATGTATAGAAGAAGATACATAAGCATGTGCATGCGAATCAATTTCATTCCCTAAATATGAAGCATGAAAATGAACTATTCCTCATAAAGAAGAAGAACCATCAAGAGGTCTTGATGGAAGCTTGCCCAAAGCTTGAGGAAGATGATGATGAACCTACCAAGGATTCCATGAGAGCTTGAGGGCCCAAGGTTGCCATGAAACCTTGAAGAAGATGATGATCCACCACTAGGGTCACTATGGAAGCTTGCATATAGCTCTGATACCAATGCAACAAACTAAGTTCGTAGTGACCACCATGTGCTTGAGAGATTACTCTCCTTCCCACCTTATGCCTCTATATATAGCTACTCAAGTCAATGAGGACCACAAATGCACTACAACAAATGGGCCATATACCGAGGCTTTTATCGAGGAAATTGAACGGGTGCATTTTTTCCTCAACATCAATGTAAGTGTTGGTATCCATATCGGAACTAAAGCGCCAGTATATGCATCGGTATGAGCATCAGTATAATCATCAGTATGAGCCTCAGTAATATCGATGCTCATAGTGATGATTATATTGACACTTGCGTTGGGTGTACCATCGTGAATACTGGCACCCGTTGGGTGTATCGACACTTATTCTGATGACCCTGCTGGGAGTACCCTCGCGTATACCGACAATCATATCTGCAAAAATTTTTTTGGGCAGAGTGTGTTGTCTTTTAAACAGTCATACTGACTGTCACTTGACCTTCGGTATGCTTAAGTGGACTTTTCCAATGTTTATACCGATGTCGAGAGTGACCGTCGATATAGGCAGCGTCGGTATGCCCCTCATATGTTGTAGTGATGTAACTAGAGTCCACAAGTGCATGTGCAGTCGCCATCACTCCTTCAATATCTTCCACTAGATTCCATTAGTGGTTGGTGTGACCTCCACCACTACTTTAACACTTTGCACTAGAGTCTACTACTAGTAGGTGTAATCATCACTCGAGTTAAGTCTCTTTGGAATCAAGTTAACTCACATTAACTTGAGTTAGAAGGCTCTAGAGCTCTTTGGGCAAAACCCTCTTGCAATGCTCCCCATGAGGTTTTAACCCAAGTCATCCTTCTTCCCAATCTTGGGACTTAACCACTAGGCTAAGTGGATTAATTTTTTTTAGAGAGCACATGAACTTACGCTTAAGTGTGGTCTCGAGATCTTTGGTCATTCACACGAGTGAACAAACGATGTCCGATTTCAGATCTGTCTAAATCAGCAAGTCACTTAGACCATAGACTTACTTTATTACAAGCATTCACTCCCAATTACCGAACATCACTTGGAAAGAGTATCAAGCAAGGAAGTGTATAGCTTCCTTTATGACTTTTTAGGTTATATTTAGGTAGCAATTGCTCCTAAAGATCAACATAAGACAATCTATGCCTTTAGGGTTATTCCATTTGGCTTAACAATACACCAATCACTTTTCGAAGATTGGCGTGCCATGCATTCAAGGAGCTCTTGAGATAGAGTAAGGAAGTATATGTGGGAAACCTACTTAATCATCTCAAAGAGCATATCACATTCCTAAACTTCAATGCATATTTGATAAGTATAGGAAATATAGAGTGTGATTGAACCTAGGGAAGTGTGTCTTTATGGTGAGGCAAGGCAAGATTCTAGGCCACATAGTCTCCAAAAAATGGAATCTCAAATAACTAAGAAAAAATCAAAGTGAGCTTAGATATGTTGAGACCAAATAATGTCAAGGAGGTGCAAGCCTTTATGGGTTATTGTTGATATTATCATAGATTTATCCATATGTACACCATTATTGCTAAACCATTATATGAGTAGACATTCAATGAACTAAAGAAAAGGTTGAGATCAGCTCCCATACTTAAGGTGCCTAATTGGTATAAACATTCATGTGGATGCTTCCAATTTTGCAGTTGGTTGCAGTTGGTTGTATACTTGCACAACCAGCAAACGAAGGAAAATTTGATCACCGAATTGCTTGTGCCAGTATTAAACTGAATCAACTAGAAAAGAATTACACAAAAATGGAGAGAGAAGGGCTAGGAATGGTCTATGCTGTCAAATAGTTTAGATATTACATATTATCCAACAAGTTCAAGTTCTTTGTAGACCATCAAGCACTACTCTACTTGGTCAACAAACCTTGCAACATAGGGAGCCTAGTTAGATGGTTCATATTACTAATGGAATTTTTATTTCAAGTAGTAGTAAAGAAAGGAAGTACACATGTATGTGTTGACCATGTATCCCCCTCACATTAGGTCATGCAAAACACTAGAGATGCTTGGAATACTCTTGCCACACCATGCCAAGCAAGAAATCAATCTCATGATGCTTATCTTTGAAAACAATCGGAGAGTGAGAACATGAATGAAGGATATTCACTGGACAATTTCGATCAAGGATTTAAAAGAGAAATTTATTGTTGTAGGTAAAATCTTGCAAAATAGTTCACTTGTGTAGATTGCTCTTAATAGTCTTCCATATTCTTATGGAATGTGCTTCTAGTCGTCCTTTGATGATCAAAGGAAATACAAACATCTTAGCTTTTGAGGAGTTAGTCTCTAGTTTGTTGCAAGAAGACCAATTTGAACAAAATATTTCAATCATGCATGTTGCGAATCAAAATTTATTAGCTAGTCAAAAGGACAAAGAGTGGATTGATATATTCTTTTAAGTGGACACAAATTTTTGATATTTTGACAGTGGTGCAACCAAACATATTACCTTGTAGCATAGTTTCTTCACTTCACCTGGGCTTGATCCTACAAAGAATACTATCACATGTGCTAACAAATCCTCATATCTTGTTATGGGATTTGGGTATCTTATTCTTACTATTGAAAAAGGTAGTATATTCAGTTTATCAGATCCTCTATGTAATAGGGATAAAAAATAACCTATGGTTAGTGTCAGTATTAGAAAAATTTGGATTAGTAGTGAAATTTGTTGATGATAGATGGACAACTCATGATCTATTTGATGGTGACACAATCATTACATCTAGAATGCTATATTGTGTATTTTATAAACTCATAAATTATGCTAAATTTGTGAATGATTTTGCATGTGCACTTGAAAATTATTAGGCTTATTCATATGTGAAGCTTTGGCATCCATGTTTTGATAATCTAAATTTTTGTTAATTTTCTTTGCCAACAAAAATATGGAATTTCACTTTGCCTAGACTTAAGGTACCTTCTAAGAATGTTTGTGAGGACTCTATTGTGGGTAAGATGAAATATTCTTCATTTACAAAAGATGGTATAATAAGAGCTGAACAAAAATTGAAGCTTGTTCACAATGATGTATGTGCCCCCATGTAGATACCTTCCTTTGGAAATTACCTTTACTTTGTGACTTTCATAGATGGTTTCTCTCAACATACATGGGTGTATCCATTGAAATAAAATTCTAAAGTGTACATGTGCTTCAGAAAGTTCCTAATTATGCTTAAAAATTTATAATGGGCACCCTCCATTCTAACTATGTGTCCACAAGTGGTTTTGCCTAATGCTTGCTAGCTCATGCATATGTTGTTTGAGAAAGAATCAACCTATTGTGGACACTTCTAGTTGTGAGGTTCAGTATAGGGTAGCTTTCACAACTACTATTGAGTGTGTGCGGCTTAGATACCTTATGGATGAAACAAGTGTTGGTCAGACTTCTACCAACACCATATTTACTAATAGCTGGAAAGCATCAAAAGTTGTGAGGAACCCATTGTTCCATCCTTGCACTAAGCAAATTGAGATGCAGCATCATTATGTTATAGAGAAACTCTCTATTGGAAAGATTGATTTGATAATGGCATAGAGATTTCTATAGAGGCTCTTCTTGGTCAAAAGATCAAAGATTTTCACAAGGCTTTGGGATTACTCCATTTTGTGTATTTATCTTAGTCCACATTGGTGAAACTTCCTTATACATGAGTATCAACCCCTTGTTAACCACCACTTCGAGGGGGATTTGTTAGTATGTTTTGTTTGTGATTTGTGCGAACACACTTAGGACCGCCATGGCTCTTTTTTCCCTTGTTAGGAGGCTCTTCCCTTGCCTTGTATATACACTAGTACCCTAATGTGCTACTTATCTCTATACATTCATGTAGTAATACACTCAATGCTTTTTGCCAAGATTCTACTTCTCCCTCGTGTTGTTTACTTGCTTCCATCATCCTCAAACTCCAAGGTCAACCCTACCACATGTTTCTTTAGACATGTAGAATGTAATATCTATGTAGATATGACTAGTAAAGAAGCCAAAATTCTAGCTTGGGGTCATAGAAATGACACTGATTATAGGTAGAAGATGTCCTCCATTGAGAGAATTTACTTCATTTATCATGATTATCTTGATGTTCTTATGAATTTTAGGCCTAAAATCCATTATTTTGTATGAAATGAATGTCTTATTGAAGTTGGTACTATTATTAATGAAACTTCAAAGCTTGATGCCTTGCAAAAAATAGATCCTTGGTTCCAACTTCTATTTGGAATATGTGAGATTTTTCTATCTTCAAGATAAAATTTTCACAATGTGGTAGAATAAGGAAGTGAAGGAAAGGCAATTCAAAGTGGATAGATTTATCAATAGAGGAAGTGATTGAGGATATAAATTTGAAACATTGGAAAGTCATTTAGGGCATTAACAATGTAACTATTTCCACTCTTTCAAGAGTGACTGCAAAGGATGTCAACCAGATGAGATGGTGGTGGCACTAGATAAGTAATTACACTCCTAAGTTTTCCTTTCTTCTATCTTTTTTTTCCTCAATTAACTATATTTTTTCTCTATTGTCATAAAGTTCATATGAAAATACAAGATGCCATGATGATGAGGCTTGGCTATCTCACTTGGAAGGGTATCCAACCACCTCCATACAAGGCCCTATCTGAGTACTTCATCCTCTTAACAGATTGGGTAAGTGTCTAGATTATCCTACACTGATGAATATTATTCACAAAGATGATGACACACGTGTAAATGAATGCCTAACATCAGCTTTATGTTGAAACTCCATGCCTAGCATCCACTTGAAACCAAAAATCGACGTTGCATAAACTTAACACATAAATCCAACGTCTGACATCGAATATACACATAAAGTTGATGCTTCATGTTGGGTTAGTAAAACTTTCTCGATGTCACAGAATTTGCACATGTATAACACATCTATTTCAAAACAAATAAGAGTAAGAGTGGCATTCATGTATTTGAGGATTTTCCACTACATTCATTGCTCATATTAAGAGGCGAGGCATGAGAAGTCTAGGCTCAAGGCAAAGGAGATTGAGTCTCATGAGGAATTATGTCGCATAAAAATATTTCAAATTCTTTAGAACCTTTAATGGTTTTGTATTATAATATTTTTTTTTGTGATTATTATACATTGCTTATAGAAGATCTCTTATGGATTTAGAATGATTGGGTCTATAAATGATGATGATCCATATAATCATCCCTATATTTTGAAGATGGTAAAAGGTTTTGTAGAGCTTAATCTCTCACCTCTATTGAGGATAGTGGTTCACAAAACTCACATGGTACTTGTTTTTCGTACGTAGTGGATTTTGAATTGCTTGCCTCTCATATTGATCTTGTGTGTTTGCAGGATCAAAACGCATTTTAAACATACACATGTCACCACTTTTTTAGCAAACATAGTGCATTACATCCGATATTATGATGAAATCAATTAGAAAAGGATAAAAAAACAATACAATGAGAATGGGATTCCCAATGTATTAATGTACAATGTACTCACCAAGAACTTTACGCATATGGTAGGGGATAAGACTCATGTCAATTTGTACCAAAAACCATAGAAACTAATAATGAGGAAATAATTGAATTGTTCTAGCATGATGATGACTAGGTTGACGACTAGGTTCTTGACTTCTTCTCTAGCATAGATATTATGATTCAGGAAAGTGGAAGTTATTATTTTTTAATGTTTATTAGCATCTCCATTTTCTCAAGCACTAAATTACTTTGCACATTGAAGATGTTCAAACATTCCATATCCATTGAGAAGGATGAGGCATGAGTCAACTTCATCGTATTACTGTTAGTAACAGTAAAAGGCCAAATGGCCATCAAACACTTTTGTATATGTTCTTTAATGAAACATAGTGGTATGATTAGCCACAAGACTGAGAGTTCAATTGCATTTTGTAAAACCTATGAAATTTATGTTCGAGGTCTTCGTATACTACATAGCTTTTTTATTATTCTACAAATTTGTGTAGGGTGTTGTGCGCATCATCCAGAGCTCAGTTTTCTATTGTGAGAGCCTCATCACAAATCTTCAGCAAGGGGGAGGCCACCGTGGTGCATTGACATAGTACCACTTCACTAGTATCAATGTAGTCCAGAACAAAAGGTTTTTGCTATCCTACAAGTGGAGCAAGCACAATCAGTTTTAGACCTCCAAGGCTTACGACTAAGCTAGCGGCCAAGGCATAGACCTTGGCATACCTTGTCATCCAATTACTCAAATTCATTGTTGGTTCCATTGGTTGTGTGCAAGGAAGGAATTCAATGATCAAGGACGACAAAGTACTAGCACTTCTAGGGAGGTCATTCATTCTAGTAGTGTTCCCCCCAAGGCTTGCTTAACTAGTAGGTTTCCCTACCACTATGCCCTAGTTGCTTGGTGATTGTAGGAGTGAAGATACTTTAGGTTGACATTATTTTGGAGCCTTCAAAGTGTTTTCTTGGCTTTTTACATCAATTTTTTGAGAGTTTCTTTCAGTGAAAAAATATGGAAAATTAGAAGTTGATTTTGCAATTTTGGGATAGTTTTGACTACATAGGTGGAGAGATTGGTCCAAAGATCAATCTTGGCACTAGAGGCACTTGAGATTGTCTCCTTGGTAGTTTACATTCAACTTTATTGCTGAATTTTCATCTCAATGGAAGGTTTTCAATTGTGGTAGGAGCAACTACTACAAGTTTATGCATGTTTTTTGGTTCAAAAGAACTGAGTTAATAGACAATTGAAAGTGTTTTTGGTGGCCACAAAACCCTAACTAAGACAAAAAGACAAGGAAATTCCACCTCCAAAAAGATTCTTTGTTCTTCTTTCACCATCAAGATGGAGGGAGGAAAAAAATCTTCATTTCATTTGATTTTATTTTTTGATTGAAGGAGCCTCCCAAGTGCCCTCCAAATTTGTTTCTCTTTGCATGTCATGATGCCCTAGATCTTAAGAGTGGTGCAAATCTCGGCTCCATTTTCTACTGCTCAGGTGCCCACTTGAGGCATTGCCCTAGGCCTTGGGCTCGCATGCTCCAATCCTTCCCTTCTAGCAACAATACTACCTATTGCTTGTTTGTTCATTCAATTGCTATTTGAGTTGTTAGATACTAATATCGTCAGGTGCACAATAAGTTTTGGTTTCCTCCTCTTTGATGAGAGACATGGCATTACATGGAGCGTTAGAAGGACGAAATCTCATCAGAATCTTAGGTAGAAAATAGATCTATTCTTTGAGGCTGGTCCTTCCTCACCTCGAAGACCCTTTGTTGATGCTCTCAATCAAAAAGCTTCACCTTTACTACAATGTTCAATATGTTAGATGCTTAAGGTACTCTCTTATCTCCATTTGTCGTTGACAATAGGGGTAAGCATAAAGTCTGTGATGCATCAAACATTCAAAGACATAAATTGTCTCCGCCTATTATTGTTGTTGAATAAGGAAAACAGAATGTATGTCATGAGATGATCATCTATAAGGTTAGTATTGAACATTTCTAGAGTGGGAAGAACATTTCTAGAGTGGGAAGAATGATGCTACTCTATTTATTGATAGGATTAACTTTGAATAGTGATAAAGCCAATTGGCTGAGAGAGTGATGATTGGTATGTGTCATGGCCGAAGGCTTGCTCAGGAGGCTCTCATACATTGTATTATGACTAACTACAAGGCTAAAGGATTATATGTGCACAATGTATAGTACCTACCAAATGATTACTTTTTGTTCTTTGTTGATGAGTCAACCCCGGTTATCTTTTTCACATGGTACCTCCTTTTTAGCCCAAGAGGACCAATGCCATTGAGTGTTTTGATTTGGGCAGATTTTATTGGTATGCCCGTTGAATTCTACCCATGGATTAATAGATTGAGGGTCTCTTGGGAAAGTTCTTGGCCAAAAACAGAGGGGTAGTATTAATCCTAAATGGGATCCACAATTGAGGTTGAACCCTCAAAAGAATTGAAAACTACCTTGAAGATTAAGGCTTTAAATGATAAACATTTGCATGAACAAAAAGCTACATGCAAGAATCTTCCTAACGCTTACTATAATTGTTTCAAATAAGGCAACATGATTCATGATTGCCCTTTGCTCAAAGCTGATGGAAGTTCTCTGAACAATAATGATAGAGAAGAAATGCTTGTTTAGGGGAAAGTCCAAAACCTTTCTAGAAAACCTCAAACTTAAAATGTTAAGAAAAGGTGCTTCATTTTGAAGTGTTGCTTGAAGATGCCTTTAAACCTTTTGATTTGAGTGCCTCCAATGTTGATGCCTCAGATAAAGAAAACCTCTCCCCAAATGTTAATGGGCGTGATCATAGAAAAAATAGTGGCTGCAATGTGGTCTTAGGTCATGTCTCATCTTTTTGGCAATTGAACCTAATGAGGATCAGAACTTCGTTTATGAGCAAGCAACTCATGAATGTGTTGTTATCAATGATAACTCTCAAAGTTCAAATGAAATGGATGATGTTCCCATGACTCAGTATGTTGAAGAGGGTCCATCTGTTCAAGTTTCAAAATCCGAAAGAAAGCCTGAAAGGAATGCTAACCCAAATAGGGCCTTTATCTCATTGGTCAAACCTACAAAAAAACCTCTAAAAAAATGAGTCTATCCCTTTTCAATAATTACTAGGTGCTGTTTGAACCTGTTAAAGGTGGAATTATTAACTTTTGGATGAGGGACATCTCATATAGATCTGATATTATAAGTTTGCAAGAGGTTAAAGCTTCGGGCAATGGTCTTTTTAACAACCTTTGAGGTGTTGCTAGTAATTTTGATTGTAACTATACTCACCATCATATGGGTAAAGAGGGAGTTTCCATGGTGTCTCTCCCACCCTTTCCAACTTTGTAGCTAACATCTACCACAATGACACTCACCAATGGATAGGTGTTTCCCTTAGTATCCCGATTGAACTCATGTTAGTTGATCTTTACGCTTTGAACTCATATGCTAAAAGATCTACTTGTTGGAATCAGATTGACTCCCTCCCTGGACCCCTTATTGTCAAGGGGGATGTTAATATGGTCACTGACATTGGGGATAACCATGAGAGAAAAGGTTCCATAATAAATG
This sequence comes from Ceratopteris richardii, assembly GCA_020310875.1. Lineage (NCBI taxonomy): Eukaryota > Viridiplantae > Streptophyta > Polypodiopsida > Polypodiales > Pteridaceae > Ceratopteris > Ceratopteris richardii. The sequence goes on from CM035414.1 coordinate 131,617,834, forward strand.
GCATTGAAAAGAGAGAGATTGGTTTAACCTTGTCTCCAAAACATGATCTAATGGATATCTCTATTGACACTGGCTTCACCTACAATTACCAGCAATTAGGAGATCGCTTCCGTGCTGCTAGACTTGACAGATTTACCTAGATGTGGCTAGTATTCATTGCTTTTGGAATACAGAGTGTGTCATAGACAACTCCTTACTTTTGTCAAACCACAACCTCCTTATGATCTCTCTTCACAAGGATTATCCCTTTCCTAGAGCTGCTTAGCTATGTCCCTCCTCAAAATCATAAGTCCAAAGCCACTATCTCCTTTCATTTTCATAAAGAGTCTTCCCCTTTTCTTGCTCGGGAGAAGAATGCTAAAGACATCCAAAAAGGTTTTTACCCATTTTGAAGCCTTGACTAGAACCTTACGGGCTAAAAGGACGATCATAAGAAATGACATTGAGAGTCTTGAAAACTCTCAACATTTGGGCTCCAACTACACAGAGGGTTCTTGTTCAAGAGAACATTGGGTGGGCTGAGTGGATAGACCTAATAATAGTTATAGCTAGATTTTGAAGGTAAAATGAAGGAGGTCACGAAAACCTATCACAGCCAAGAAAATCTGCAAGTTTCTCCCTTTTCCTTTTAAAGATGCCATAAAAGGAGAACGAAAACAGGGTAATAATGTCCGAGCTCGCAAAGCCTAGTGGCTGGCGCCTTGAAGCTATAGGAGGAAGTCTTGAGTTCAAGTCTTGCCCGGACATGTCCATGAGTCTCTGATGATGGGTGCCTCTACCTTACGAGGTTGGGTGTGTGAGTGCGTATTTCCAATTCATCGTACTCTCAAAAAAAAAAAAAAAAAAAAAAAAAAAGGGAATCAGAGTAATAGGTCTGGACGGTGCAATTTTGAATCAAAGAATGCGCTACATGATTACACAACAGACTGACGACTTCCATATTGAAACAGACTGACTGACTTCCATTCTTTTCAACACCTTCCTTCAAAATCACAACTGCATTCCACTATGAACATGTTCAGCTCATCACCTCGTTGCTTTCACTTCCTAAAAAAACTTTTTAAGACCATTGCCTTCATATGTGGATTCTGGAAGGCCTCCATTTGCGTTGCGTACTAGTAACTGATTCACAAACGAAGTGTCTTCTTGAATCCTGAAATTTGAGCTCAATCATTATAATGCAAGGAACACAGCAAATGAGTGAATTCTTTATCAACCGCTATTCTGAACATTCACAAATGAAAGGCATATACTATAATGTGTATATATGAAAGGTCTAAACTTTACTTCCCTCTTTTTTTTGGTGGAAGCATAAGCTTTTTCTTTTTTTCTCCTCTCTGTGGAAGCATAAACTTCGTATAAAGTACATCTGTCTTCCACGTTGTAATGTACATCCTCTGTGTTCGTACCTCGAGTATGAACGTAACTCTTGAGTAAATCTGCACTCGACATTGTAGTGTAGATTTCCGTTTTTTGTATGACAACCATAAACATAATTCTTTCAAATACATCTGTATCGAACACCTGTTCCTTTCTCGGTAGCGACTCAGAATTTCTCATCCAGTTCAAACTAAAAAACATGGGGAGTTCATCAGAGGCAGGTAAGCTATAACCTTGATATGGAATTTCATGCTATGATCATGGCCAAAAGCCCAGATTCCATAAATTAACATTCTGCACCACTAAGGTGGTGTCAGCAAATTGGGAGTACCGCATGAAATGGACGAGGTGAGAACGCGAACAATTGAACCATGGGATGCATATACAATCTGCAACTCCGGCATGCTATCTTTCCCAGAGCAGCTTCCCTGCGGCATGCAGGCGTGATGCATTCGTGATGAGATCTCTTAGAGACGTGTCCTTAATCTCACAGAACTGATGAATCCAATCATGAGGTTCAATAGGCTGTGTACCAAGTCCAGGGGTCCTGTCAAAGCTATCCAAATCCTTATTCTGTCCCCAATCCGTCACATAAGTGGCCGCACGGCGAGCAAATTTGAGCTTGAAATCCTGCCAAACATGCCACTTATAATGGTGTATGACTGCATCTTTTCTTCTTGCGTTCCCTGAGACATACCCTACTTTAAGGTCAAAATAGTGTACGCGACTGCAATATGATGAATCCACAGCAGAGGCCCTAACGATGGACTTCACTCTCTTGGGTACCTTCATACGGCAGATGTAGTTCACCATTTGTCCACTTCTTGGCAAAGTGGTGAGACCAGATGGACCAAAATTGAAGTTGGACACCTTCAGCTGCCCAAGCTTACCATTGTGAAGTAGATCATGTTGCTTGATCAAGCTGTGTAGTGGAGCCTCCATAGTCCTGTCCTTATTGAAGGAGGAAAGGTTCTTGGGAAAAATGAATTCGTCCACATCAATGAAAGCCACCCAAACACACTGGTTTGATGCTCTTGCCATACAATGAGAGAAACTTGCTTCCTGTGTTTTGACCCATGGCCATGGATGCCTGCTTACATTGTAGTAGTGCAAGCTTTCAAGTACAGACTCGATTTCATCGTCACTGTTGTTGTCGTAGATGAAAAACTTTTGCACACCAATATAGCTGTGATACATGATCCATTCCTTCAAAAATTTAGCTCCATTCCACACAAGCGTGCAAACACATAGGAAATGCGGTCTTTCTTTACTCTCATTTGGAGCAACTCTGTAGTTGCTGTGGTGGATGTGGCTCGGTGTAAACCTTACTACAGAGTGGAATATCTGATTTCGGAGAGCGACGGTGACTTCCTTACCATTGAGCTCCTGCCAGTTCTGGGGTGGTGGTAGTTTACATCTTACATTCTCTTGACAGAAGGAAACCACTTGTGTGCGAATCTTGTTGCCATATTGGCATTCGAGACCATCCGGCAAGACGCTTCTCTTCATGCGAGAAAGGCCCTTTACGAAAATCAGCAGATCTCCTTCACCTTCGAAAAGGACAGAGCCATAGACAAGCTTCGTCCACATCATGTGACCATAGATAGCACTTGAACGCAGAAAAGAATTGTCAATCTGAAGTGAAACATCAAAGCCCACTGTAGAATTCGGAAATGAATCAAGAGGATCCTGGCACAGTACAAACTCATCTTCGACAACAAGCACCCTCGTTTTCACCTCTCTTGCAAATAGGCATTTTATTTTGTGGCCTCTTTTCTGATGAAAAGCAGCGTTGAGACCAGAAAATGATGCATTCAGGAGTAATAGGATAGTGTCGTTGAACCCAACAGCTGCCTCGACAGCAATAGTCTTATACACATCTGGTGAATCACTGTAAATGGTCTTGATTCCGCCTTCTCTCTGCAGTGTGACTTTTCTCCCATCCTTCAGACTGTTTGTGTTATCCTCAGGCTCTCTGTTCCGCAGAAAACCATCGCCAACCGGATGAGAAAGCAGTTTACCCACACAACTGTTTTCCTCCTCCAAACAATCTATCGAAATGGAAACAAATATCTAAAGTGAGGTTTGGCAGCATATGCTTCCAAAATTGTAGGCAGCCAGCTTATTAAACAAGTTATCCATAGAGTTCTGAACGGACACACGAATTTCATGGAAGAGATGCATTCGGATGATTAGCAAACGCATGATGCGATAATCCGTTGATTACAGCAAGGTGGATGAAAAAACTAAGCAAGATAACACCCTCGAGAAATTTGCTGTCCAATTATTAAGATATGCGATTGATAAAGTCGCCATAGAAAATCAACAAAGAAGAAAATCATACATGTATGCATACATGCTGCATGATAGAGTTAAATCAAGCTTACATACCAAAGACGTCCAGTAAACATATAAAATCCATGCAGAAATTTTCCGGACGATACAAGCAATCAACCGTAAAACGCTTGGGCGAGATGAATGAAGACCTATAATTCTTAAAGAGTCAAAGGATGTAAGCAATCAACTGTAAAAATCTGGGGGCGAGATGAAAGAAAACCTATAATTCTTACATAATCAAAGGATGCACGCAGGGAGCGACTATACATGAAAATAGAACGGGAGCAAGAGGTCTGGTTTCGCTCGAAACTGCGAAAATCGATCAAGTATAAGAAAATCGTGAGCACTGTAAAAGACGTTAATCATCCGCAGAGATTAGAGGCAAAGAAAGAAAGTTGCAATGTAAGATTTCAGCCTTGATGGCCTCTCAAGAGTGAGGAAACATATTCCACCTCGGTAGATGCCGTTATCCCAGAAGATCAGCAATCCGCCGAAGACAACAAGAAGCATCCAAGGCATCTGAATTCTCGGAGAGGGACAGCTCCCAAGAAAGCCTGCACTGTCAAGCCCCCATCGTCTCATTGATCATCAGCAGAAAGGAAACGCTGTTCATACATGTCTACACGAAAACGGTCCACGTGAATAGTTTTGCTCCGTTATGAATACTTGCAGACACATAAGCGATCTTGCTAAGGTCTTCGATAAAAGGTCAAGGCAAGAAGCTTCGTAGAGATTTACTTCAGACTGTCTGCTTCAGCTCGGTGTATTAAAGCAGAATACCAAGGACCCAGAATCAAGATGCATCGTGATGCTTCATGCTCAGGAGCCAGCATTCACAAGGATTAAGCAAAATAGGCATTTTCCGCAGATAAAAAAATAATCAGAGTGGCGGCGATCACATGTTAGGCAGAAGTAGCTACTGCGGTACAGGCGGAATTCCAAGAAGAAGACGAAGTAGACTGACAATGGATGAGTGGTGGCACGTTTAGACAAGTTATCATATCCTAACAAGAAACTACGAGGGCTGCTAGCATTCTAGAGGACAGTGTGCACATCAACAAGGTAAAGTAGAGAGCAGCCCGAAGGTAAGCCAATCATCACCGGCTCCACTCCACACTAACTGAGCATGCGAAAACCTGGCTGGTGAGATCGACAGAAGGAACGATTGAAGAGATTGCATGAAGAATCGAACCAAAGAAAACTACCATATAACCGTGGCTGGCATACCGAACACAAAGAAATCAATCTCTCTCTCTCTCCACACACGCACAGGCGGGTGCACCCGCAACGTGCCGGATGTTATAATAGTAGCGGGAATCCATCCTGCCCGGTTCTACCGGCTTTTCATCAATGTCCCACCGCCATGGAATCGATAAAAGGAGGAATGCAGGAAGGGGATAGATGCAACTGCAAGAGCACATGCAGTCCAAAGTATAGTGGAAAAGTGCAGTGCAGGTCATGAGCGTAGGTGCCTTCCATGGATTTTAAAGGAAACACGCACGCGCGCGCGCGCACACACACACACACACACATATATATATATATATATAGAGAGAGAGAGAGAGTATGTCCGTGTTCTTTTTTGGAAGTTGATAATCAATCAATCAAACTCTTTTATTTGGCCTCGAAAGATTGAAGCAACAAGTCATGGACGTGTTCGAGGTTGCTTGTTTGGGTGCTTGGAAGTTGATAATCAATCAATCAAACTCTTTTATTTGGCCTCGAAAGATTGAAGCAACAAGTCATGGACGTGTTCGAGGTTGCTTGTTTGGGTGCTTGGGTCTTTCGTTTCTTGGGGCGAGGCTTCAACTCCCACCGGCAACATATAAGGGACATCTTATCATGGAAAGTTGTATCTTGTGGTTGATGTGCCACCGTTTGTTTTGCTTCGCGGTAGTTGTGAGCGCAGTCTAACCCAGCTATGTAAACTCCTGTTCTTGTGGGATAAGGGGGGTCCCATGAGTACTATGCCCTTCCTTGTTCAGTTGCAATTTCAAAATTAAAACCTGTTCTTGTGGGATAAGGGGGGTCCCATGGGTACTATGCCCTTCCTTGTACAGTTGCAATTTCAAAGTTAAAGCCTGGAGGAGTAGGCCTGAGCTGAACCTCCATTTTTAAAAACTAAAAAAAAAACAACTCATGCACGCTGATACCTCCTTTCCAAAGGTTACATGTCAAGTTGTATTTTGGGTTTTGAACTTAGACCTCACAATTGAAGTTACATCTCAAGTTGTATTTTGGGTCTAAAGCGTTACCACTACACCATGAATTCTGGTACAATTTATTAGAAGATTACTAAGCACATTTTAAATTGTATTAATTGGGAGAAAATTGCGACCAAGAAGCAATAGAGTCCAATGGCAATGGCCTAGAGGCAATGATGTATGTATGTATAGTGTAGAACTAGCCTTCTAGTGTTTTCAAACTAGCCTTCTAGTGTTTTCTTTTTGTGGACCTCTAGGTGCTCTAGTTTTTGTAGGTGAAAAGTATTGATCATACACATGTGAAGTTCCTAGCATTCAAATCATTAATACATATAAGAAAATATTCAGTAGTTATTTTGGTGGAAACATGAAGGTGCCTTTTTGTTGGTTCCACCATGTATGTTATTCTAATTAGTCTCATGAACAAAAGTGACAGCCATGAAAAATTTTCAGGTATGTTTGTAGTCTAGCTTTGAGATCTAAATTTTTGTAGACCAAAAACAATCATATATATTTTCGTATTAGAGGGAAGAGTATTCTCGAGAAAACCCACAAGAAAAAAAGCAAGTAGAAATTTTGATTTTTTAGTTTTTCTGAACTTCCAAAAGAATTGGAAAGTGGTACATGAGGGGGCTATTATAAAAAGGCCCATCCCTCACTCTTTAACAAATTTTGTATGTGCAAGAATTGAAAATTTTTCTTACAAAATTCATGCACATGATTGCAATCCTCTTTTTCAGTGTGATTGTTGCATGTTTTTGTGCTTTGTTTCCTATTGTGTTATGTATCATCAAACTATCTTCTATGAACATTTTTATTTGTTTTTTAGCTCTGTCTTGCAAGATTTCCTTATGAATGTAGAAATTTCACCTAGATATGCTCTGTTTGTAGTACTATATTGCTTTTTTGTGTGCATAACTATAGATCTTCTAATCACTGCAGTTTGACCTATCATACTTGTGATTTCATGGTTAACAAGGGAGATATGGAGATCAACTATATGACAATATGCGCAAGAGAAACATGCTACAACGCATTGTCAACTTTATGAAAACAACAACAACAACAATAACAACAACAATGATGACAACCATCACATGCTTGGTGCCATCAAATTTGGGTGCCCACCATCTATAATATGATTGTCATAGAGATTTACATCTCTATATTATTTCAAACTAAACTCATTTAAGGGTGCACTTTGGAATTCGGTCATTATGATAATAATCTGAATTGAATCATGATAGATTTCTAAGCTCAACTTGTTATAACTTATGGAATATGTTGAATAATGCATTGTTGGAGTATTAACTTATGTTTTTGGTGTTTTTGATATAGCAGTTGAAGGTTCGTGAGGGCGTGAAAGGACGGACATCAATAATCTGACTTTAGGGCAGATATCAATAAATCCAATTTATAATTTAGTTTGTATATAAATCCGCATAGAAGGTTCTATTGTTAGAAATAGTTAGAAAAATAGTGGTTAGAATAAGGGTCATTGTAGACTGCAGTTTCTGATATTAAAAGAAAGGCTTTCTACGAAAGTCAACAACTTTTAGTTTCACACACGCTTTTCGAAGTCGCTCTCATGTAACCACTCTTTTTGACGTAGTAAAAAATTCCTATAAATACATGCACTCTGTGGGCTGTCGAAACAGAGTGCATGGGGGAGATTGCACCCAATACTGTGTTTGGTCTCGTCTCTTGGCGACTCTATTTTTTTCTGTGTTTTCTGCGTTTGCAACCTCTGTGTGCATGTGTATCAGAGCCTTGCACACATCACTTCGGAGGGATCTGTTTCTGTTCGTTTTGGCGAATTGATCTCTATTTCATTGTTCTCTGTTCGTGATCCGATTTCGGCTCGAGCTCCAACTCCGGCTCCAGTTTTCCTTTTCGTTTTCGTTTCCATTTCCGGTTTCAGTTTTGGTTTCTGTTCCAGTTATAGAACCAGAACCTACGTTTACACCTATATTTACTCCTTCGGCTTACTCCAAGACGTCGACTAAGGCATAGAACTTAGGCATAACTAAGGCATTACTTTCGCATCTTTGACACCCAAGGATCCCTTGGCGACATTGGCTATGCGCGAACCAATTTTAATTTATGAATGGCAATAAGGAGTTTTATATTCACCAAGGTGGGAGGATTCGAACCCAAAACCTCACCCACATAAGGGAAGTGTTTTACCACTACACTATCTCTTTGTGTTATCACTCTACTTCTCTTTTCTTATATTTAACACAACTTTCATCTCTTTCTTACTTTTTCAATTCCCAAGAACAACCATTCCTTTTACATTTTAACTCAAACAAACTCAAAAATTGGTTTTACATATCTAGCAAGAGGGTTTTGTCTCTACATCCTCATGGACTCTATGAACAACATGGAGGATTTTGGCAAATCACCTCTACCCGAGGTAACACTCGAGCAACAGTTAGAGCTCCCATGGCACGAATTACGAGGTGCTCAGAACGAGATCTGACAACACGATGAAATACTCGAAAGATGCAAATTGATGAAGACAACCTTACGAGGGTGGTCAAAGCTATTGTCTCTGGCTAGTCGGATGGCACGCATTCCAAGATTGCCATTATGAATTACCAATTTTTACAGTTTGATGGCCGGAAGGATTGCCCTTTAATCATTTCATGGCTTTCACAGTTTGATGATTTTTATACTGATGAAACCTATGCTAAAAGTGAAAAATTTAAATTTACCACTAATTATTTAGTGGGAAAAGTTCAACTCTCGTGGAATGTCCTGTGGCACAGTACAGAGCGTTGTCGTCGAGATTTTCTCTCCTCTCTCACTTGTGAAGGCCTGCAAAAAACATATTTGGTGAAGGTAACCAGAATTCCCCGAGAAGTCCAGGATGCATCAAGGATGTCAAAGGAAGCTCACATACAAAGTTTCAAAGAAATCAAGAAAGTCCATGGTAGCGGTCAAAGCTGGTCAAAGTTGGGAAATTAGGGCAAAAATTTCATTGTCACCAAATTAGATGAAAATTCATATACTTGTAAAGATTGTCAAAGGCAATCTATAGCCCAAATTTCAGCAAAAAATGGATTTTGTAGCACATTGATATGCTATGTTCATTTTGTAAAAATGTAATTTTTCTAGTTTGACCCTACAAATTCTTGTATAGAAATTTATGTTAGCCATATGGTTTGGCATGTATAAAGACCATATGTGGCTACATATTTGTACAAATTTTCAAGGCTATCAGAGCTTCCTAGAGACCTTAATGCCACCTTGCAAGCTTCCAAATGTAGACAAACCTGTACAAGGAAGATTCAGATGGAAGTTTTTTTTGCATATCCCTGAAGGAGTTCTTTGGAAACATAATCCTACAAAGTTTCATCTTCATCAAAGCCTATTTGGAGGGTCAAAGAGCACAAAGTCCAGTTTTCAAGATCACCGCGGTTTTCTAGTTTAAGCAAATTGAAGGGTTGAAGGGCTACCACATGACGAAAGCTGATTGAGCCATGTTGTACGATCAAGATGAGCTCATATTCAAGGGTGGAGATGCACTTATGCTTAAAGCAATGAGGATCCACGAGTTTTTCCATAAAAGAAGACTTTTTTTATAGTTAAAGATCAATAATGCAAAGTTTCTCCAAAAATAGTGGCTTATCTTATCCGAATTGATGTCAGCACTGATCCGACGGTCCAGATCATCCCCAGATCCAATGGTGGAGAATGAAGGCACCTAAATTTCACTCCTATACACTAGATTTGATAGAATGAACAATTCCAAGCCATTGATTTGATTAATCAAATGGTTGTAATCGAAAGTAGTGATCCTAGAGTTGAGAGTTGATTTCTCTAGATCCAAAGGCCCAAATTCATTCAAAAAACTATATAAACCCCCCTCCAAACTCCTAGAGCATCATTGTTAGGCATCCATAGGGCTCTTGCTAGCTTACGGTCTCCTTGAGAGGATCACCCTCGGTTGAGCGAGTGAGGATCCAAGGTGGGCTAGTATGAGTATAGTACCTAGTTTCAAATTTAAGTTAGAACTCCAATCTAGGATAGGCTCTTGAAACCAGCATCTCTATCTTGACTCACCCTCGGTGGAGCGTGTGAGTGAGTTAGAGCTAGTTTTAATGAGTCTTAGACTTCTTTAGTTAGACGTTACGAGCCTAGACATACATAGGGTCAATGAAGTGGAACTCACCTTCTTACGTATGACATTCGGTTGAACTGTCATGGTTTGAGGGCCGGAACCGCCTTTGATCAGTAGACTGCTTAGCTTGACGTACCACGACGATCTTATACATGTAACTTAATTTAAATCATTTTAATTCATGTCACTTGTCACTTGTCTCTTCTCTCTTGTCTCTCAGTTTCTTAAGTATTTTTACATGCCTTCTATTTTCTTCTATGTGTGAGAAGGCTCCGCAGGATTGCATTGAACCAGTGAGGATGTTTCAATGAGCTTGTGATTAAACTCTATCATCATAATTCACTTGATGCATATAATCCATACATACCCATACATATTGATTAGTTTCTGAAAGTGTATAAGAAGCTCCAATATTGGACCATTCTTCCTTTCGAAACTAGTTTATGTGTAAGGATTCCATCTATTCTCGTCATGCATACATATCATCCAAAGAAGACTATGCATATGGATTGGAATTAGGAAGTGTTTAAGAAGCTCCTTCAATGGACCATTCTTCCTTTCAAATTTGATTCGTGTGTATGGTTCTCTTTCATTCTTATCATTCATGTTCATCAATCTAACTTGCAGTCCTACATTCCCATTCCCATAATCATTTCAACATCTCTCTCTTCTCCATACTCAACATTAATTTCACTTTCATGTCCTTAAACCTTCCAACATTCATTAGCTTCATACACCCTGTATGTGCCACGACCGGACCCGATCCACCCGGATTGCGATCACCTCCACATTTGAACCCGACGTGAGATGCTTCGTGGCATTTGCTTCTGATCTTGTTGGGAGGTTGTGATCCATATTTTTTGTTTCATATTTTTCATCCTCATCATATCATCATCATCATTCTTGAGTGTTACACTGGATTTCTCACAATATCGTGCACATCTTCGTCGTGAAGTGAATGCATTTGTAAGAGATCTAGAACATCATGCATCACTCGCTTATTCACATAAGATGGAGGAAGGATTCAAATCCCTTATTGTTGAGAAACAAGGCCAAAGAATAGTCTCTTCTATGTTGAGAGAGAAGGGAAAATTCAATGGCATCAACATTACAAGCTACTTAGATTTGTTTGAAGAGCAAGCTATGATTTTTGGTCTTCCCGAAGATATTTTGATATCATTCTTCGAACGAATTGTTGATAGCTCTATCATCAACCGTGTCACTCAATATGATAGTCTTCCTTGGAGTGATTTTAGAAAGGAGATGCTCAAAGAATTCTATCTTGAAGATTATAGCCAACATAATCGGGATGGATTCTTACGATGGGTCAATTCACCAAAGCCTAGTAGCTCTATTACTCACTTACAAAATGAGTGAAGTATTTTGATGGCGATGCACCGCGCTGCACTCTCCTTCTTGAGAGCTCCACGACGATATGCTCGGAGTTGAAAACCGAGCTCCTGACGCCGCACACAGTACTCCGCACAGAGGCTGTAGAATACGCAGAAAACACAGTACACAGGGAGCACGAAGACAGACTTCTTAGGTCTTACAAATGCGGTCGAACTTACAGTCTGTGACTGACCAGGCCACTATATGTTTTATTAAAGAACATATACAAAGAAGTGTCCGATGACCATTTGGCCTTTCACATGGACACTAACGGTAACAATCTCCCACTAAAGGCCAATATGGCCAGAGTAACTATGGGAGAAAAAAGAAAGAATAATAAAGAATACCTGAGTGTAAGTATACAAACTATACCTCCCACCTGATGGGCATGTTACACAGTGACTGCGTAAGATCAAGAATCAAGTAACCCCCATCAAGTGACAACAGTGTCGAAAGCTATCCTCTGGTAGAGCTTTAGTCAAAGCATCTGCAGCATTATCTCGAGTGTGAACCTTCTCAAGAATAATGCTCTCAGTGGCTAAGCAATCTCTAATGAAGTGATACCTCACCTCAATATGCTTGGTCTTTGCATGATAGACCGGATTCTTAGCCAAAGCAATGGCACTCTGACTATCACTGAGCAAGTGAGGTACATGCTGAGGCAAACCCATATCACAAGCAAGACGAGAAAGCCACAATGCTTCCTTATATGCCTCACTTGCTGCAACATACTCTGCTTCTGTGGTGGAAACAGCTGTACATTCTTGAAGACGAGATCTCCAAGAGATAGCACCTCCAGCAAAATGAAAAATGTACCCTGATGTAGACTTACGATTGTCTACACAACCAGCATAGTCAGAATCTGTGTAACCAATAATGGATGCTTTCCCTCTACCTAAGCATAGACACTTTTCCTTAGTGCCACTCAGATATCTCAAAATCATTTTGACCGCTTCCCAATGTTTCTTGCCAGGATTAGACATATATCTGCTCACAACTCCCACTGCAAATGCAATGTCTGGTCTCGTAGCTACCATAGCATACATGAGACTACCAACAGCAGACTGATAGGGAATTTTGGTCATGAATTCCTTTTCCTCATCTGATTTGGGCAGTCATCCTTGCTCAATTTCACATATGTGGGTAAAGGTGTACTCAATGCCTTTCCACCCTGCATATTGAATCGGTGAAGTACTTTGGATATGTACTCACTTTGAGACAAGTATATGCATCTTTTACTCCTATCACGAGTAATGCGCATGCAAAGAATATGTTTGGCATCCCCCAAATCCTTCATATCAAATGTCTGACTCAACTTCTTTTTGAGAATTGACAAATCATAAGAGGACTTCCCAGCAATCAACATATCATCGACGTAAAGTATCAAGCATATAACATCTCTTTGTGTAGAGACAATGATCCTCATTGCTCCGAGAATAGCCTTGGGACTTCATAAAAGCATCAAACTTTTGGTACCATTGTCTAGGAGACTGTTTAAGTCCATACAAGCTCTTCTTGAGCTTACAAACTAGACTTTCCTTGCCAGGAACTACATAACCCTCTGGTTGTTCCATATAGATCTCATCTGTAAGATCTCCATGCAAGAAAGCTGTTTTCACATCCATTTGGACTAGCTCTAAGTCCTCCATTGCAACGAATCCAAGCAACATGCGCAAAGTAGTCATCTTGACCACTGGAGAGAAGATTTCCTCAAAATCAATACCATGTTGTTGCTTAAAACCCTTTGCAACAAGTCGTGCTTTATATTTTGGAGAAGCACTATCTGATGTGAATTTCAGCTTATATACCCATTTACATGGTAAAGCTTTCCTGCCCTTTGGCAAAGGTACTAGGTCCCAAGTACCATTCTTGTGAATAGAATCCAACTCACTCTTCATGGCACGCTCCCACTTGACATGATCCTCTGTCTGCATAGCCTCTTTGTAGCAAGAGGGCTCACCGGCATCTGTTAGCATAACAAAATCTAAACCTGGAACATATCTATCAGGTGGATATGAGACACGTGCAGAACGTCTCAATGGTTGCTGAACAGGAACATGTGCAGACTGATCTGAATGGACATTCTCTTGAACATCCCTATGTGCAGCATTTTTATGCATGCTAACCGGAGGACTAGTATCCTCAAACACCACTCTTCTCACTTCAACCTCCTTAATTGGCTGTTTATGCATCTTAGACTCATTAAAAATGACATCACTACTTCTGATCACTGACCGTGTTTCAGGATCCCATAAGCGATATCCAAATTGTCCTTCTCGACCATATCCAAGAAAAATGCATTTCTTTGACTTATGGTCCAACTTCTGTCTAAGATTCTTGGGTATATGAACATATGCTTCACACCCAAAAACTCGAAGATGATCATAATATGGTGGTTTCCCTGTCCATAACTCTTGTGCCACTTTCAGACCTTTGGCAGTACTAGGTGAAAGGTTAATCACATGAATTGCAGTCAATACTGCTTCTGCCCAAAAACATTGTGAGAGGTTTGCATGATGCAACATAGAGACTACTCTATCTTGAATAGTTCTATTCATCCTCTCAGCTACACCATTCTGTACTGGGGTATAAGGAGCTGTAAACTCTCTACGAATCCCTCTACACTGACAGAAAAGGCTGAATTCATGTGAGGTATACTCACCCCCATTATCTGAACGTAAAGCCTTAAGCTTAGTTCCTTTTTCAGTCTCAACTGAAGCAAGCCATTTTCTAAAAGTAGGGAATGCATCATCCTTCGATTTGATAGGATATACCCAGACTTTTCTAGTAGCATCATCTATGAAAGTGACAAAGTAAAGAGAACCACCTAAGGACCTAGTGGGCATAGGACCACACACATCTGTATGAACAAGATCTAAAGGCTGAATTGAAGAGTCAATGTGCGTTTTATGCACATTTTTGGTTTGCTTTCCATATTGACAATGCTCACAAAATGAAAAATCAGAGAAAGATAACACAGGTAAGTAGCCAGAACGAGAAAGATTTTCCATTCCACTACGAGATATATGGCCCAAACGACCATGCCAAATACAAGCCATAGGCTGTTCAGTAACAGCTAACAAGTGTTCTTTCTGTGATACAAATAAAGGGTAAAGTGAGCCAACTTTCCTTCCTTTTGCAATAACCATATTGCCCTTTGATATACGAAAGGACTGAGCATAGAAGACCACCTTGTAATCAAGGTCATCAAGTTGACCAACTGACATCAAACTGCGTGATAACTGAGGTACATGGCGTACATTATGCATAGTAAATTTTGAACCGTCAATGAACTGCACAACTACATCTCCAATCCCCACAACATCACACTGGTAAGAGTCACCAAGTCTCACGGTGCCAAGAGACTTTGCTGCATAATTAGAGAACCATTCTCTATGTGGTGTCACATGGAAAGAAGCACCAGAATCTAGCAGCCAGGTGTGGGAAAGCGAATCAGCCATAAGTGCCTCAGATGGCACAGTACTATCAAGTGTCAACACATCAGCATCATCAGAAATAGCATTAATTTCTTCAATCTTCACAGTCGAAGTAGATGGTGCAGGTAACTGTTTAACATGCCCATCAACATTCTGTCCTTTACCTTTAGCATTCTTTAATGCATAACAGTCTTTCTTCATGTGTCCTTTCTTATGACAATAATGGCATTCAATATCCCTCTTCCTTGATTTACTTCTGCTCTTATTCCGTTGACCATTCTTTTCCTTGTTCTTGCTCCTGCCACGTTGTTGATTCTTTCCTTGGTAAGAATCATGAACATTATATGCATCTCCACTCTGAGTGCCAACCATAGATTTTCTACGAATCTCCTCACTCAAGAGTGCTTCACATATATCCTCATAGACGAGTTTACCACCTGGTGCACTATTGCTAATAGCTGTGCAAAATGTATCCCATGATGATGGCAGGGTGCATAACAACAATACTGCTTTCATTTCATTGTCCATATCCATTTTCTGAGCCTGTAACTGGGAGAATATGGCATCAAACTCATTTAGATGAGCAGCAACACTATCTGTGTCCTTCATACGAAGGTCGTATAATTTTCTCATCAGATATACTTTATTTGATGCCGTCTCTTTTTCATATGTATTGCATAACTTCTTCCAAAGCTCCTTGCACTTTCACAGTCTAATACTGTAAAGTAAACATTATTTGCCAGGTGCAAGCGAATGGTAGACCTGGCCATTTCATCTAACTCATCCCAATCATCTTCATCCATGTCAGCAGGCTTCTTTGAAATCCCATTTACTGGCTTCCATTGCCTTCTTTGAATCAGCACATCTTTAATCTGATTTTTCCATAGAGCAAAGTTTGTGCCATCAAATTTTCGGATCTCAAAATGGTCTTTGCCCTGCAAGTTATAGCTCCTCCTCCGAACGCTAGCACTAGACCCTGATCCACCGGATGTGCCTGAGACCTCTGATGGCATGATCGTAGAGAACTGAATAGAATGATAATGGAGCTAGAAGAGTCCAAACACCAACAAATAAGTGTATCAAGGAGTAAATCGACAACTATATAATTGACTAAACCAGAAATCTGGAAAAATTTTGCCAGAGTATCCTCTGCAAAATTAGCATATGACCAGTGTCAAAGTATCATAAAACTGCAAGTACTGACATGTCTACCTGCATAGTGAATCATTGACTCCACTGCATATAATCAGTTACCCAATAGAAGCCAACTAGGCTTATCGAGCACCTATGAACAACTATCATACATCTCCTATGGCGAGGTTGGGTAAGTCTTCCACCTGCATCACCGAAGAGACCCCGACATCTGGGTGTCTCCCAGTTAAGAAAACCTCATCACGACCCTCTTTATCAAACGTAAAAGGCTTTATGCAAAGAACGTAACCGCTATATCAATGCCCACATGGACGTACATAAGCAGTATCCACAGAAGCGTACATGGTGTGTATGTGCTCAATATATGCAATAAAATGATACTAAAAGGCTGAATACACAGCCCAAAAACTAGCCAATAACACTTGCAAGTGTCTGTCAACTCTGATGTTTTAGGCTTTAAAAACCTGCATAAATTTGCAGCAACTGCTCCCACCAAAACTGAAAACCCCTCAAGAAACCTGTAGTTTTACGAGTGTGGCTGAAAATACAGCCCCAAAGGTTGATATTTATTGTCTGAGAAGTACAAGGAACACTCTTCTTGATGTTCTTGGACCTGTGTGAAGAGAACTACGTGCGAAAGTACTCCGAAATGGCTCCAAAAACACCCCAAAATTGCTTCAGAAATAGGCTTTAAAAGCAAAAATGAAGCTTTGAGGGACCAAAACTTGTTCAAGGTAATGTCAACCTTAGTCTTTCCCCTTCTTCAAACACCACAAGAGTGTAGCTTAGTGGCAAGAGATTGCCACAGTTAAGCGAGCTCTGGGGGGAACAGTACTGGGATGGGTGACCTCCCGGGAAGTACTGGGAACCTCTATATTCCTTGATCGTTGAGGTCCTCCCTCGCGCGCAACCAACGGCGCCAACGGTGACTTCAGTGACTCGGATGACAAGGTATGCCAAGGTCTATGCCTTGGTCGCCGCCTTAGTCGTAAGCCTTGGAGAAAGCCTAGGGGGGGGTCACTTCGCTCGCACAAAAGGAACAAAGCTTTTTGCCTCGAACTGCTCTGATACCAGTGAAGTATTTCGATGGCGATGCACCGCGCTGCACTCTCCTTCTTGAGAGCTCCACGGCGATATGCTCGGAGTTGAAAACCGAGCTCCTGACGCCGCACACAGTACTCCGCACAGAGGCTGTAGAATACGCAGAAAACACAGTACACAGGGAGCACGAAGACAGACTTCTTAGGTCTTACAAATGCGGTCGAACTTACAATCTGTGACTGACCAGGCCACTATATGTTTTATTAAAGAACATATACAAAGAAGTGTCCGATGGCCATTTGGCCTTTCACATGGACACTAACGGTAACAATGAGTATATTAGACGCTATGAACAACTTCCTGAGGAGGATAAGATAACTTTAGAACCTGATCTTGTGATCAATTTTCTTAAGCTTCTTCATCTTGAAACTCGTAGGGAAGTTGAACGGCGATTAGAAGAAACGGATAAGCGCTATGGTCTTACTGATAATTGGCAAAAAGTGCGTAAAGTAGTAGAGGTTGTAGCCCATAGACATCAAAGACAATCCATGCTTTATGAGCAAACTAGTCTTCCTCAAGCTAGCCCTCCACAAACTAAGGAGCAAGTTAGAGAACAATCCCATGCAATGATTTTTGACTCTAGTCCTATTCCTCAAATGATGGAGCCTACTCAAGGTTTTAAAGTAGAGCCAAATAAAAGTGTAGTTGAACAATCTCAAGTGGAAATTCTCACTAAGCAAATGGAAAGTCTTATTGCTATACAATCCAATTTGGCCAAGACTATAGATGCTTTACAATCTAATTACACCAAAACTTTCCAAAATCAAATGAGCCCAATGTCTTTTCAAGAGCCTAATCAACATGTTATAGCTACCAATCAAAATCCACAAGTAGCTCCTACTCAAGCATATCAAGTTCCTCCAATGCATAATCCTTCAGTGCAAAATCCTCATCCTCATTTGCAAAATCCTCATCCTCATGTGCAAAATCCTCAAAAGTATCAAAACATGTATCCTCAAGCTTCTCAAATAGCTTTTCAAAATCCTCAAAATCAAAATTTTCAGAATCATCAACCGTATAATATGGAAGCTCCTCTTGCACCTCAAGTACCACATGTTGCCTCCCAAGCTCCTCAAATACATCAATTGCCTTTTCAAAATCCTAATTATCCTATTCAAGCTTATCAACACAATCCTCAATTTCAAAATTTCCCACCACAAGTTAATCAAAATCCTCAAAATCAAAATGGTTTTGTGTGTGGCCCTCGTAGGTGTCCTTGGTGTGATTCGTTAGAGCACTTTTTGAGAGATTGTGAACTATTAAAGGCTGCTAAGGAGCAACGACTAGTAATAGACATAGCCAAGAAAATCTGTGACTATCGATCTAGGCTACCTTTGCAAGGAAATTATGGTAAGGGAGGAATGAAAAAACATTATGAAAATATAACCACAACGGACGTAGGAACTAGAGGAGTGAAACTAGAAGCTCTTGATGAACAACAAGTAGAATCAAGTAAACCCACAAAGGAAGGTGACTTTTCCATAGAGGCTTTAGTAAGAGCACGAGATGAGATTAGGAGAATAACGGCTTGGGAGTCACCCATAGAAGATCAAGCTCTTATTTCTCACATATCCAATGTAGAAGAAAAACGAAAAAGAGATGAAGCTAAGCCTAGTGAAAGAAGAGTAACGCGAAAACAAACCTCAGAGGGAATAGAAACAATCATAGAGCAGGGAGAAACATCACAATCCAAAGATAAAAAACAAGAATCACAACCCAATGAAGAAAAACAAGAGGAGAAACAAAAAGGGAAGAAGACAAAGCAAAGAAAAACAGAACCAAAGCCTTTAGATAAACAAGAACAATCAAAACAAACTGAAGACCAAACACGAGAACATGAACAAAAACAAGACCCTGAGCAAAAACAAAAGAAACCAAAGAGAAAACCTAAAGCCATCTTGATTTCAGAAATTGAAAGAAAAATAGATCCTATGGAGATTTTAGATGACATTTTGCTTAAGAGTCAAGTGACTATGTCTTTAGAACAAGTTTTCTCTATTGCAAAGCCTGTTTTTAAAGATAACTTTATCGGCCTAATTAAAAGGAAGAGGTTTTCGCTTAATCTAGATAGTGAGATGCAAGATTCTCTAGATCAAGATCAAGCTATGAATGAAGCCTTAAACTTTGATGAATCTGATGAAGAGGACTTTGATGATGATGAAGTAAATGTTAATAAAAATTTCTTAGGACCTATTCAACCTGACCATGAAAATCATGAAAACAATCCTGAAAGTCACTTTAAAAGAACATTTTGGTCTAGAGGTACATCAGAGATGCATGTTAAAATAGAAAATGATAAGAACACTTTCACTATAAATGCATTAGTAGATTCCGGCTCCGAAATCAATGTCATTTCAAGAGAAGTCTATGATAAGTTTCGATGGCCCATAGATAAAGATTGTGGATGGCGTATGAGAACTGCAGATAATGGTGTAGGTACCCTGTATGGAGCTTGTGCTAGTGTGCCCATATCCATAGGAGGAATCACAGAAGAGTTTCACTTTTTTATTCAAGATAATTGCTCCTATGAAGTTCTCTTAGGTCAGCCCTTTATTTGTGAGAGTCGTATGGAAACTAAAGCCATGGATGATGGGTCTACCTATGCTAGATTTAAGTCTAAGGATGGAATGCAATCACTTCAAGTCATGACAGTAGGAATGAATCATCCTAGGAATCGATTGTCAATTAGAAAGAAACCTATTGTTACTCAGAGTCATGAGCATGCTTGTAGTGATTGTGCACCTCGATTCATGTTTGGAGCTACATATGATCAAAATTTCGGATAGAATCCATTGTTGAGCGAGACAACAGTGGATATTGGTTTGACATCTCGCTTCCAACCAACATGTACAATAGTTTGTCACTTTGTTTTCCACATTCTAGATTAGATTTTCTTCATAAGAGTCAATTGTCCAAGTCTTTTATCCAAAAAACCCAAAAAAATTATAAAAACAGCAAAATCATGGAACATAATGACTAATTCCCATATTATTCTTCTTTCTTCCCTTGATGAGTATGCTCTAATCCAAGAGTATGCTCTCAATGTTGAAAAGTGCTCAAAATTTAGCCAAACACATGATGCCTTAGTTGAAACAAAGTACAAAACTGTAGACAAAAAAATCAAACCCATAGCTCAACCATTACCTCAAGGAAGTAATGAAAAAATTATTGATGTGAAAAATGATCCAATTCTTCGGGATAAGAAAAACATAGGACATACATTCACGGATGAGACAATCAAACAGGTGAAAATTGGTAGAGATGATGACTTTCTTTTTCCAGCAGAGAGAGATAAATTTGAGGGAGTCATACGTAGCCATGGAAAAGCCTTTACTATGTATCCTCATGAGATTGGTTGTGTAGATCCTAAGCTAGTTGCACCCATGATAATCTTTACTATTCCACATATTCCATGGACTCTTCGCCCTATACCAGTTCCAAAGGCTCACTTACCTGAGCTAATGAAACTACTTAAGGAGAAGATAAACATGAGAATTTTAGAGCCATCTTTATGCACCTTACTCAAATCAATGGTTCACTATGCCTAAAAAGAATGGGAAACTACGTTTTATTCAAGATCTCCAACCCGTCAATAAAGTCACCATAAGGAATGCAGGAACAGGACCCATTGTAGATGAGTTTGCTGAATCATTTTCAGGACATTCTATCTATTCAATGGGTGATTTATATTCTGGATATGACCAATTCCAATTAGCAATTGATAGTTGTGACATTACCACAATGAAAACTCCTTTAGGCTTAGTGCGAATGTGTACTTTACCTCAAGGAGCGACTAATTCTGTGGCTCATATGATGAGTGCTATGAATATGGTCTTACATGATTTTATCCCTCATATAACTATGCCATTCATTGATGATATTCCAATTAAAGGGAGTGAGGAACGTGTAAAGGATATTACTTTAGATTCATATGGATGTCGTAAATTTGTTCTTGACCATATCTCTGATTGTGAAAGAATATTTGAACGATTTGAAGAGGTAGGTCTCACATTTTCCATAGAAAAATCTGTTTTTGGTGTCAACGAGGTTCTTATTGTTGGACATTTATGTGGCCATTATGGTCGAAAGCCATACCCACAAAAAGTTGATGCCATTAGCAAGATTTATGAAACATGTAACAACGTGAGTGAGGTACGTAGATTTCTTGGTGCTTGCATCTTTTATGTTATTTGGATCCCACACTTTGCTCATGTTGCTGATTGTCTCTATGAAATCAAACAATGGCCTAGATTCTTACCTTTTGCACTTTGGGCAAATAGAATGACGTGCACACGCACTACTGGGTATATGCCTGTTGAACTCATGTACTGTCAAAAACCATTGTTTCCAATTCAGTCTCATATTTATGCATGGTCAAATTGCCTTGGTCTAAAAACATGTCTACTGATGACTTTTTGAGTTTGGGCATTAAACAGTTAGAACAAGGTAAAGTAAGACTTGATGATGCTGTTGAAAAATTAAGAGAATCTAGAATGAAGAAAAAGCATTATTTTGATAAAACTCATCGACTGCGTCCTAATCCAATTGAAGTAGGAGATTGGGTGCTCATTTATGATAGTACATTTGACTCTCAATATGATGCACGCAAAAAGCTCACTCAACAGTGGTTTGGGCCATACATAGTATCAAAAGTCAACAACAATGGTACGTATGCTCTTTGTGAATTAAATGGTGTTGCACTAAAAACTTTGATTGCAAGTAAAAGGATAAAGTTATTCAAGAAGCGTGATAATGACGAGTACATTTTGGATGAGGACATTGAAGAAGATGACAACAATGAGGCCGATTCATAAACAGGAGTATCCATGTTATAAAAAATAAAAATAAAAATAAAAAAAGGAGAAAAAATAAAAAACATATAAAATATCATTAATTTTTCAAGTTCATGTTGCTTTGTTTTTTTTCAAGTTCATTCTATTTTTTTTTCCATGCTTGTTTCATGCATGTTGTTTTTCAGTCTTTGCATTGCATTGCATATCCACATCACTTGAGTCAAAAAGGGCAAATGATGATTTCTCTACTTGTGTAAAATTGTATCTTGAGTAGTAATTTATCTACTAAGAAATCGGTTATAATCTAGGAGTATGGAAAGATAGGACATGTAGATTTGGAGGTTTATTTTGGTGACATGACTTTCATATATAAACATGCATATGTATCCTGTATCGAAAGCATAATTGTTGAAGTCCTAGCTCCTGCTACTGCATGTTTCTACATCTTTAGTCCACCTCACAGCACTTGTATCGGAGTTTAAACGACTGTTCTCCGTCATAAAAAATGGTTGTACCTTGTATCGGGGTTTAATTTTTCCCCGTCATCAAAAAAAAAAGTTGCTACATGTTACCAAGAAGTTTACACTTTCTTCCACCCCAAAAAAGTGATCGTAACCATAAAATTGCCAAATCATCATCATCATCATAAAAAAAAAAAACGAGCAAGCCAAAGGAGGATAAAGAGGCATAGTAGAATAAATCACGGGCTATATAGGCAGATTTATGCATTAGTGGAGTTTAGTTAGATTTCCTTGCATGTTATTAGAGAAAGAGCATATTCATATTTATGTAGGAAAGGAGTTGATCTAAAATAAGCTAAAGATGAAAGATGTCTCTTGAAAATCTTAAATCTTTGTTTATAATCATATTTAAGGTAGATTGCTCTATGAAAAAGGTACAAATTTTTCTTCAAGATGAGAGGAACTGATGCTTAAAACGACTCAATACATCCACTTCCACTTCATATTGATGCTTGTTTGTTTTCTTTCTTGTTGTCAATGTTGCTTGTTCATTTGCATATATGTTGCATATTTGTTCATGCATATTCATGTTGCGTGTTTCAATTCTTTCTTTCATGCAAATTTTGCTTCATGTCACGTTGCCTACTCATTCATAACAATGTTGCATGTTCATTTATAGAAATGTTACCTATTTATTTATGCATATTCATGTTGCCTGTTTCAATTTTTCCTTTCATACATATGTTGCTTGTTATCATGTTGCCTTCTCATTCATGCATCTCATCAATCTCTCCTTCTTGCTGCCTATTTTCCTTTAAAAGAATATGATGCTTGAAACTTATGTTTTTTAGGAACACTAGAGTGGCGCTTCCGGAGGAACCGCAGGTTTAGTGGGGGCGAATGTCGTCGAGATTTTCTCTCCTCTCTCACTTGTGAAGGCCTACAAAAAACATATTTGGTGAAGGTAGCCGGAATTCCCCGAGAAGTCCAGGATGCATCAAGGATGTCAAAGGAAGCTCACATACAAAGTTTCAAAGAAATCAAGAAAGTCCATGGTAGCGGTCAAAGCTGGTCAAAGTTAGGAAATTAGGGCAAAAATTTCATTGTCACCAAATTAGATGAAAATTCATATACTTGTAAAGATTATCAAAGGCAGTCTATAGCCCAAATTTCAATAGAAAATGGATTTTGTAGCACATTGATATGCTATGTTCATTTTGTAAAAATGTAAGTTTTCTAGTTTGACCCTACAAATTCTTGTATAGAAATTTATGTTAGCCATATGGTTTGGCATGTATAAAAACCATATGTGGCTACATATTTGTACAAATTTTCAAGGCTATCAGAGCTTCCTAGAGACCTTAATGCCACCTTGCAAGCTTCCAAATGTAGATAAACTTGTACAAGGAAGATTCAGATGGAATTTTTTTTTGCATATTCGTGAAGGAGTTCTTTGGAAACATAGCCCTACAAAGTTTCATCTTCATCAAAGCCTATTTGGAGGGTCAAAGAGCACAAAGTCCAGTTTTCAGGATCACCGTAGTTTTCTAGTTTAAGCAAATTGAAGGGTTGAAGGGCTACCACATGGCGAAAGCTTATTGAGCCATTGTACGATCAAGATGAGCTCATATTCAAGGGTGGAGATGCACTTATGCTTAAAGCAAGGAGGATCCACGAGTTTTTCCATAAAAGAAGACTTTTTTCATAGTTAGAGATCAATAATGCAAAGTTTCTCAAAAAATAGTGGCTTATCTTCTTCGAATTGATATCAGCACTGATCCGACGGTCCAGATCATCCCCATATCCAATGGTGGAGAATGACCGCGCCTAAATTTCACTCCTTTACACTAGATTTGATAGAAAGAACAATTCCAAGCCATTGATTTGATTAATCAAATGGTTGTAATCGAAAGTAGCGATCCTAGAGTTGAGAGCTGATTTCTCTAGATCCAAAGGCCCAAATTCATTCAAAAAATTATATAAACCCCCCTCCAAACTCCTAGAGCATCATTGTTAGGCATCCATAGGGCTCTTGCTAGCTTACGGTTTCCTTGAGACGATCACCCTCGGTTGAGCGAGTGAGGATCCAAGGTGGGCTAGTATGAGTATAGTACCTAGTTTCAAATTTAAGTTAGAACTCCAATCTAGGATAGGCTCTTGAAACCAACATCTCTATCTTGACTCACCCTCGGTGGAGCGTGTGAGTGAGTTAGAGCTGGTTTTAATGAGTCTTAGACTTCTTTAGTTAGACGTTACGAGCCTAGACATACATAGGGTCAATGAAGTGGAACTCACCTTCTTACGTATGACATTCGGTTGAACTGTCATGGTTTGAGGGTCGGAACCGCCTTGGATCAGTAGACTGCTTAGCTTGACGTACCATGACGATCTTATACATGTAACTTAATTCAAATCCTTTTAATTCATGTCACTTGTCACTTGTCTCTTCTTTCTTGTCTCTCAGTTTCTTAAGTAGCTTTACATGTCTTCTATTTTCTTCTATGTGTGAGAAGGCTCCGCAGGATTGCGTTGAACCAGTGAGGATGCTTCAATGAGCTTGTGATTAAAATCTATCATCATAATTCACTTGCATGCATATAATCCATACATACTTCAATGACCATTCTTCCTTTCGAAACTAATTTATGCGTAAGGATTCCATCTATTCTCGTCATGCATACATATCATCCAAAGAAGACTATGCATATGGATTGGAATTAGGAAGTGTTTAAGAAGCTCCTTCAATGGACCATTCTTCCTTCCAAATTTGATTCGTGTGTATGGTTCTCTTTCATTCCTATCATTCATGTTCATCAATCTAACTTGCTGTCCTACATTCCCATTCCCATAATCATTTCAACATCTCTCTCTTCTCCATACTCAACATTAATTTCACTTTCACGTCCTTAAACCTTCCAACATTCATTAGCTTCATACACCTTGTGTGTGCCACGATCGGACCCGACCCGGATTGCGATCACCTCCACAACGTCCAACAAGGTGGAAGGCTTTCCAAGATAAAGTGAAGGATTCTTTTCTTCCTCCTCAATACCATTTACATGTTTGACGTGCATGGACGACCCTTACATGGAAGGAGGGAGATATGGTTACTACCTACGCGGAGCGGTTCTGGAAAAATTTACTATTGCTTCGAATGCTTGAAGATGTACTGGAGGATAGCTTGTAAAGGAAATATGAAGATGGTTTGGAGGTGGGAATCCAAGCTAAGCTTCACACCTTATGACCTACAACTCTCAATGAGGCTATATCTTTTGCCTATGATGCAGAGAAAGAATTCTAGTCCATAACCAAGTCACTCCATCTACAACAACCACGTCAACGAACACTTTTTGTTAAACCAAATCTTTCCATGAAACATAATTTTAATGCCCCATCTTGCCCTAGTTTTCCTCGTCCACCGCAATCCAATTACTCAACTACACCTGTTGCTTCATCTCTCCAACCTACCAAACCACCTACCCTACAAACTTCAGCGATGGATGCCCAACAGAAGTGACCACGAATCACCTGCTGGAATTGTGGTAAACCTGGACATACAAACGAAGTGCCCATTGCGACCTCTCAACATGAAACCCGCTACAGTTCAATTACATAACATGGAAGCCCATAATGAAGAAATTCCTCCTCTTTGGATAGAGGAATCATTGGAGAAGGACTTAAGTACCTTGGGTAATGATATCTCTCTTCATTCTCTACTTTGCATGCAAGGTACTATAAACAACAAACTCGTTAAAGTTTTACATGACGATGGTAGTTCACATGACTTCATTTCACTTGTTTAGTACAAGAACTTAAATTAAAAACGTTTCTTTCTTTGTATAAAGTAAAAGCTGCATTTCAAGGTAATCGTTATAATGTAACACGAGAAGTGCAAGATGTTACGATTAGAATAGGCCCATATGTTGATTGACGAACATTTTTAATTGCACCTTTGCAATCTTATGATGTTATACTAGGTATGCCTTTTCGTCATGATTATAACCCACGCATTGACTACCATACACATACCTTTAACTTTGAATTTAAAGGTCAAAATATTACTTTGTATGCACTGCATGATTTCTAGCCATTTCCATTGATTAGTCATACTCAAGTAAAATGTGCATTTCGAAAAGGATTCAATTCAATGTCATCAATGATTATACTCATACACTTCCTGATGCACATAAACCTTTCATGACTACTTATAAGGATTGTTTTATGTCTGAGTATCCCTCTGAACTACCACCATCTCGAGGATCCTTTGACCATAGCATAGACTTAGTCCCTGGTAGTTCTCCTCCTCATAAAGCACCTTATAGACATGGCCCACTACACCAAAAGGAAATAGAAAACCAAGTAAAAGGCCTACTACAGAAAGGACTTATAAGGCCTACTTCTTCCCCATTTGGAGCACCAGTTCTCTTAGTAGAGAAGAAGAATAAAACTTATCGAATGTGCATTGATTATAGACCCCTTAACAAGATCACAATAAAGAATAGATACCCCATTCCTCGAATAGATGATCTTTTAGATAAATTACGAGGAGCTCATATCTTTAGTAAAATTGATCTAAAATCAAGATACCATCAGATTCGTATGACGCAAAGTGATATTTTTAAGACTGCATTTAGAACTCAAACATGCCATTATGAATTTATGGTAATGCCCTTTGGACTTCTAATGCCCTGCTACATTTGCACAAATGATGAATAATATTTTTCTTGATTTCCAAGCTTTTGTTCTTGTATTTTTTGACAATATACTTGTTTATAGTAAGAATGATAGTGAGCATGAGAAGCATCTTAAAATAGTTTTTCATTTACTACGAGAGAACACACTCTACACTAATCCTGAAAAGAGTTACTTCTTTCAACGTAAGCTAGAATATCTAGGACATATTATTTCAAGTGAAGGTGTGCATGTGGATCCAAAAAAGATTAAACTTATAGTAGAATGGCCTACACCACAATCAATCAATGATGTTCGTTCTTTTCTTGGGTTGGCTAGTTTCTATAGAAAGTTTGTTAGAAATTTTTCTTATTTAGCATTGCCCCTTACCTTGTTATTGAAAAAGAAAATAAAATTTGCATGGGTACTTACCCAACAACAATCTTTTGAAAAACTCAAACATGCACTTTCACATGCACCTGTTTTACAATTACCTAATTTTTCACAACCCTTTCATGTTGTTAATGATGCTAGTGGTTCAGGGATAGGTGCAGTTTTAATGCGAAATGATCATCCCATTGCATTTGAGAGTAGGAAGCTTAAGCCCTCAGAAAAGAATTATGGTACATATGATAAATAATTATTAGCAGTTGTGCATGCTTTGCGAATTTGGAAACACTATCTTATGGGCTCTGAGGTCTTAATCAAAACTGGTCAACATGCTATTAAGCATCATTCATTCAAAATTTCCAACCCATGATCCAATATCAGCTTGGTAAAGCTAATGTTGTAGCTGGTGCTCTTAGCCGATTTCCTTCACATTCTGTTGTTTTGCATAATATTTCTGCTATCCAAATACATTCTTTTCAAGAAATGGTTTCCACTTATGCATCTGATTTGTATTTTTCACGTGCATGGCATGACTTCAACAATGGTGCATCTTTATCTGATGAACATTATACATTTCATAATGGTTTTCTTTATTTTCAACATAGATTATGCATAACTCAAGCTTTTAAAGATTTTTTCATCAAAGAAATCATGAACCATGGACATAGAGGCATACAAAGCACCATTTCTGCCTGCAAATATTTCTTCTTTTGGCCACACATGGAAAAAGATATTGCACATTATGTTTCTCAATGCATTGTATATCAACGTGTAAAACATCATCATGCTAAACCATTTGGATTATTAATGCCACTTCCCATTCTGAATGAACCATGGGAACAAATTTCTATGGATTTTATCACAGGTCTTCCCATCACTTCATCACATAATGATATGATTTGGACAATAGTTGATAGGTTTAGTAAATATGCATATTTCATTCCATGTAGAAAAACTTTATGTGCACCTCAGACTACAAAATTATTCATTAAATGCATTTTCCCACATCATGGATTTCCTAAAGTAATGTTATCTGATCATGATGTCAGATTTTGTAATCATTTTTGGGTTGCCTTATTTCAACATTTTGGTTCTAAAATAGATTTTAGCTCTACATTTCATCCTGAAAGTAATCGACAAAGTGAAGCTACGAATAGTACTATTCTTGATTTATTGCATTGTTATTCATTAGATAGTCCCACTAACTGGGATGAAAAGTTTCCATTGCTTCAATTTGCTTACAATAACACCACACACACCACTACTGGTCATGCACCTTTTGAAATTGTTTATGTTAAAAAGCTTCCCACTCCCATGTCACTCACCAAAACTGACATTCCGATGGCTGATTCTATTGCTTAAGATCACATTTCTATACTTCAAAATGTTCACGAGCACATTAGGAAAAGCGCTACACACGTAATATCAATACAAAGCGATTAGTTAAGGAATTCAAGGAAAATGATCTTGTGTGGTTGCGTATCATTAAAAGACATCTCAAAAATATTTTGCAGCATACTAAAATTAAACTTGCATCATGCCATTATGGACCGTTTCGCATTATAGAAAAAATTAATGATAATTCATTTAGATTAGATATACCATCTCATTGGAATATACATAACTCTTTTCATATTAGTTTACTTAAACCATTTAAAGGCACTTTACCACTCACTCCACTTCTTGATGACCCTCCTTTGATTGAAGAACAATTTGAAATCTTGGTTCCTGAGAAAATAATTAATCATGATGTCACTACTACATGCACAGGTACTCAATACCATCGATATTTGGTTAAGTACAAAATTCACTCTATTGAAGAATGTCAATGGATACATAAAACACAAT
>CM035414.1:131652125-131664625 GCA_020310875.1 Ceratopteris richardii
TAAACATGTCGGCAACTTGGTCCTCGGTACCAATATGATGTACTGAAACTTCCTTGGATATTACCTTTTCCCTTATGAAGTGATAGTGCACTTCAATATGCTTGGTTCTAGCATGATAGACAGGATTCGATGCTAGATGAATGCTACTCATGTTGTCAGAAAAAATTGGATATGTGTCAACCTGCAAATTAAGCTCCATAAATAACTTCTTAATCCACATTAGCTCACATGTGACTTGAGCCAAAGCTCTATACTCAGCCTTGGTGGAAGATAATGCCACCGTGGGTTGCTTCTTTGAAATCCATGAGATGATCTTGCTACCTAGCATGACTAGGTAACCACTTGTACTTCTTCTATCCTCCTTGGAACCGGCCCAATCTGCATCAGAATAAGCTTTGACCTGCATATCATCATCAAATGAATAGAACAATCCTTCATTTATAGTGGCCTTGAGATATCGTAACATTCTTCTTGCAGCTTGCAAGTGTGTAGTCCTTGGACTATGCATAAATTGTGATAACACTCCAACTCCATATTCTATGTCAGGCCTAGTTATTGTGGCATAATTGAAAGAGCCTACAATAGAGCGATACAAAGTTACATCCTCTAATGGCTCTCCATCAATGGAGCTTAGCTTTACATTGACTTCCATGGGATTTGAAATAGGCTTGCAATGTAGCATCCCAAACCTCTCAAGTAGATCTAGAATATACTTCCTTTGTATGAGCATAATACCTTCTTCTTTGTATACAACTTCAATGCCAAGAAAATACCTAAGATCTCCAAGGTCAGATATCCTCAACTCCTTTCCAAGTTTTGCCTTGATCTCCTCAACGCCCTTTGTATCATTACCTGTATTGATAAGATCATCTACATACACACACATGTAGACTACAAGTTCTCCTCTTTGTTTGATGAAGAGAGATGGATCCGCTTTGCATTGATTGTAACCACATTTGATCAAATAGTCCACCAATCTTTGGTTCCAAGCCCTTGGAGCTTGCTTTAGGCCATAAAGTGCCTTCTTCAACCTACAAACATGATGTGGAAACTCTTTATGAACAAAACCTAGTGGTTGCTCCATGTATACCTCTTCTTCCAAGTCTCCATTGAGAAAGGCATTCTTGATATCCAATTGGAAAAGCTTCCATCCTTTGCTAGCAGCCATTGCAATGAGTGTCCTAATGGTGCTCATCTTTGCCACGGGGCTGAATGTCTCTTCAAAGTCCACTCCATAGGTTTGTGCAAAACCCTTGGCCACCAATCTTGCTTTGAACCTAGAAATAGATCCATCTGAATTCCTCTTTACTTTATACACCCACTTATTACCTATTACCTTCATTTTCTCCTTCTTGGGCACTAGAGTCCATGTTTGATTTTCCTCAAGTGCATCAATCTCTTCTTGCATTGCCTCTTTCCATTCGGTGTACCTGCTTGCATCTTCATAGCAATCGGGCTCATGATCTTCTACTACTTTGTTCATATATGCATAATGTGTTGCCATGTATGAATCATAAGTAAACCTTTGAGTTGGATACTTAACTCTAGAAGACTTCCTTTCTTCACCTTTTGGAGGAATAAACCTCCTATGCCTTGGGAACTTGATCTCTTTCTTTGACGTGGCTTCCTTCTCCATCATGTGTCCTTCATCATCTTCAACTTCATTACCTTCTTCATCCAACTCCACCAATGTTGCTTTGCCTTTGTTGATTGATTGTGCTTCATAGCTTGATGAAGATCTCCCCCTCCATGGTGAGTTCATGCTTGAACTATCTTCATTGATGGAACACCTTGGGCTGCTTAGCTCTAGGTCGATTTGTTCTTCATCATGTCCATGCTTTTCTTCTTCATAGTCCTACATACAATCATACTTCTTATACCAAGGGAGTAGCTCATCAAATGCTACATCCCTTGATATCCTCAAGTCCTTTGTGTTTGGGTTGAAGCACCTGTAACCTTTATGATCATTTGAATATCCTAGAAACACACACTTTTCTGCCTTTAGTTGTAGCTTGTGCCTCAATTCACTTGGCACATGTACATAACAAGTACATCCAAATATCTTCAAGTGGGAAAGATCAGGTTTCTTACCATAATAGGCTTGATATGGTGTCAAGCCATGGATCCCTGAGGTAGGAGCTCTATTCATAAGATACACGGCGGTATTCGCTGCATCACTCCAAAACATGTTAGGTACATTCATCTCATTAAGCATTGCTCTAGCAATCCCGGCAATGTATCTATTCTTTCTCTCTACCACTCCATTTTGTTGGGGTGTGTACCTGCATGTTACTTGCCTCTTGATCCCTTGATCCATTAAAAAATCAGAAAACTCATTGGAGAAATATTCTCCCCCTCCATCGGACCTTACCTTCTTGATATATGTACCTGTTTCCTTCTCTACCATTGCCTTGAATGCTTTGAAACATGTAAACACATCTGATTTGTTTTTGATGAAATAAACCCAAACCATCCTTGTGCAATCATTTATAAAAGTGAAAAAGTACTTGTTACCTCCAATGGATTGCTCTTTGGTTGGCCCCCACACGTCTATATGTATCAACTCCGATGGATGTTGGCTTATGTAGCCACTCTTCTTGAATGGAAGTCTCGCTTGCTTCCCTAGTTGACAAGATTCACATAAATTCTTCATACCTTGTCCTTGGAAGTTGGGAAGTGTCACGAGGAAGGAGATAAGGAAGAGAGCTCACACACACACTCTCACTCTCAAGGAGAAGCACACACACAGATTGAGGCAAGGAAGAATGATCTTCTTCTTCTTCTTCTATTACATAAAAGGAATGTACAAGAATGACCTAAAAACAAGAATACAACCAGTGCAATATATAAAGACCAGTACATAAGGAAAAACCTAATGTCTGCGAATGAGTGGGCTGGCAAGAAACAAATGTGCCATCACTCTCGGTAGATAAATCTAATAAAGCTCAATGAAGTATCCCTGACATATACCGGCGTGACCACTATACATGTCAGAGAAACGAAAAACTGGTACGTGTCATCCTGGATCATCACATGTTGAGCTTGATATCTCAACACTCCCCCTCAAGCTCAATGCCATATCCTGTAGTCCAAGCATCTCTCGAAACTTCTTTAACTTATCAGCTCCAAGTGCTTTGGTGAAAATATCAGCAACCTGCTCATCTGTTCTCACATAAACAAGATGAATATCACCTGCTAATACCTTTTCTCTGATGAAGTGATAATGTACCTTAATATGCTTTGTTCTAGCATGGAAAACAGGGTTCCATGCTAATTGTATGCTGCTAAGATTATCACAATAGATAGTGATAGGCTTTTGCACATCCACACCTAAGTTTGCAAGTAACATCTCCAGCCATGATGCCTCACATGCTGCCATTGCAGAACCTCTATACTCAGCCTCTGTACTCGACAAAGCAACAGTGGGTTGCTTCTTGCTGCTCCATGTAATAGCTGCACCTCCAAGTGAGAAAAGAAAGCCACTAGTAGATCTTCTATCTGGAGTGCTACCAGCCCAATCTGCATCGGTGTATCCATGAACCTGCAACTCCACACCACCTTCATAAAACAATGCATAATCCAAAGTAGCACTCACATAACGTAGAGTGCACCTCAGAGCATCCAAATATGGTCGTGGGAGCCTGCATAAACTGACTTTCAAGTCCAACAGTATAACTTAGATCAGGCCTTGTAATGGTGAGATATATAAGACTTCCCACAATTTTCCTGTACATAGTAGCATTTTCCAATGCTTCACCTGATGTAGTATCCGATTTCAAATTATGATCTAATGGCATAGAAATTGGCTTACAATCAGCCATACCATACTTTTGCAGCATATTCAAGGCATATTGCCTTTGCAACATCCATATACCTGTTTCTGTATGTATAAACTCAATGCCCAAGAAATAGCGCAACACACCAAGATCTTTCATGTCGCATTCCTGCATGAGAAGTTTCTTTACCTCTTTGATGCTTTCTTCATTATCACCACCTACAATCAGGTCATCAACATAAATAGCCACAATAGTGATGCCATCATCAGCCTTCCTTGCATATAGTGAGTGATCTGCATCACACATAGAAAACCCAATGCTGGTTAAGTAATCAACAATCCTTGCATGCCATGCACGCGGAGCCTGCTTCAGCCCATACAAAGCCTTTTGCAACCTGCAAACATATTCTGGATGCTTTGAATCTCCATATCCTTGTGGCTGGTCCATATATACTTCTTCCTATAACTCACCATGTAGGAAAGCATTCTTCACATCCATCTGATGCAAAGTCCATCCTTTTGCTGTAGCTAATGCAACAAGTGTTCTGACACTAGACATTTTAGCTACAGGGCTGAATGTTTCCTCATAATCAATGCCATATGTCTATGCATAACCTTTACCTGCTTATGCTACCATCAGCATTATGCTTTACCTTGTAAACCCATTTGCAGCCTATGGATTTCTTTCCTTGCGGCAATGGAACCAGCTTCCATGTATCATTTCCATAAAGTGCAGCCATCTCCTCATCCATAGCTTTTTCCCAATCTGCATTACCAATTGCATCTTCAAAACAAGAAGGTTCAGCATCTTGTATTACCTTTGTAATGTAGGCACAATGGCGAGCCATGTAACTATCATATGTCAATCGTTGCACTGAATTACGCATCCTCCCAGATCTTCTTGGTCCTGGGTCACTTCTTCTTGTATCATTTGCATGTGCCCTTCTTACTCCTGGATTCTTCACAGAGGGCAATCCAAGTTCCTCATCAAGACTCTTTTCTGAACCGCTTGAATCTCCATCAACGTCTTCAAAACTTGCACCTGTTTTACTAGCAGCAGAAAGCTTTTCTTTACCTTTCTTGGATGTATTTGATGAATTTGCTGGACTGAAATTTCCACGCAATCTTCCACTCCATGGATTTGAGTTGGAACTATTGCTTGGTGATGCATCCGGTCCACTCAAAACTTGAGATTCTGCACTAGATTTTTCAGCATTTTCTTTGTCATTTGTTTCAAGATTCAGTCCTTCTTTGGCATCTGCATAGAAGCTTGACATTTCATCAAATACCACATCTCTGCTGACCTTCACTTTTCGTGTGAGTGGGTTATAACATTTGTACCCCTTTTGCTCAAGGGAATATCCAATGGACACATTTTTCTGCTTTCGGATCAAGCTTTGTCCTCAACTCATCTGGAACATGTACATATGCAATACAACCAAAAACTTTCAAATGTGATAAGTTTGGCTTTTTACCTGTAAACTTCTCTTCAGGTGTAACTTGATGTACAACAGCAGTCGGAGTTCTGTTCATGATGTATATAGCAGTATGCACAGCTTCTGCCGAATAACAATGAGGCATATTCTTCTCAGCCATCAAGGCTCTTGCTATTTCTGCAATATGTCTATTTTTGCGTTCAGCAACACCATTCTGTTGTGGTGTGTACCTGCATGAAAACTGATGCCGAATTCCATGATTTTTTAGAAAACTGCTGAACTCATTTGACATGTATTCACCTCCTCCATCAGATCTTAATGTTTGAATGTACTTCCTTGTCTGCTTTTCCACCATAACTTTAAAATTCTGGAAGTGAGTAAACACCTCGCTCTTCTCTTTCATGAAATATACCCATACTTTGCGTGTATGGTCATCAATGAAAGTAACATAAAACCTGCAACCGCCCATAGATGTGGTCTTTGCTGGACCCCAAACATCTGTATGTACTACTTCTAGTACATTCTCACTAACATGCTTGACATGTGGAAATGATGCTTTTGATTGTTTACCAAATTGACATGCTGCACATACCTTTTGCATTTCTGCAACTTTGAAATTTGGTAGTCCATGGACAATCTCCTTTGACTGCATCAGTTTCAGCCTTTGCAAGTTTGCATGTCCAATCCGTTTGTGCCATATCTCTATATCTGCAATAACTCCTGCACCTTTCGCAAACATGGCTGCATTCATTTCAAGAATCTTCACATTTAAGGTGAACATCCTACCCACTTTGTTTTTCCTTTGGAAACCAATCGTCCATCCTACTTGTACTCTTCTACATATAATCCATCAGCATTGAACCTGACTTGTAATCCCTGGTCAACCATTTGTCCAACAGAAACTAGATTCTTCGTTATATTTGGAACATGCAGCACATCAGCGAGATGTTTTACCTTTCCATCCTCCATAGACAATGCTATGTTTCCTGTATGCTCAATAGGATGCGATGTGTCATCACCTGTTTCAACATATCCAGGAACTGGCATTTTCTACAAACTACTAAACCATTCTGCATGACTGGTCATGTGATTTGAAGCACATGAATCAACATACCAGACATTATCATTCGATTTTGAAACACTAGCAGACATCGTATTCATCATGTGATGTTGAACCATAAACAGCTTCTCAGAATCATCTGCACTTGTGGATGCATAGTTGTTTTGCTGCCTTCTGTTATTTTGATTCTTTAACCTGCAATCACGTTCAAAGTGTCGAGGTTTACCACAATTCCAGCATCCTTTACTATCATTACCTGAATCATTTCTTTGGAAATTTCTGCGACCTCTTTGGCTCCCCCTGCCTCAAAACTGTCCTCTTCCTCCTGCATGATTCTGTTGTTGACCTTGCTCTTGGTTATTGTTTCCTCTTCCACTTCCAAAACCTCTACCTCTGCCTCTTCCTCTGCCAGAGTAGAGTACCTGCTCAGAACTAGGCTTTCCTTGGGAGTTTGAATCCTCACCAAGATTCTTTTCTTCAATGATCAGCATAGAGACCAAATCAGCAAAATTCGGAATATTTTCACTGGTCTGTATAGAAGTTCTGAACTGCTTATAAGCAGCTCCTAAACCACGAAGGCACACTTCCACCTTATCATCATCATCTACATTCACGCCAATAGATGCAAGTGACTCACATATGCTTTTGATTTTTAGAGTGTAGTCACTTACCGACATGCTCTTTTTCTCCAATGTATGCAACTCGTTCTTGAGTTGCAATTTCCGTGCCTTTGTATTGGTCTCGTACAAAGTGACCAAACTGTTCCAAGCCTTTTTTGGAGTCTTGGCATCCTGTATGTGTCCAATCATGCTATCCTGTATGCTAACAAATAGCCAAGACATTACCTTTCGTGCTCCTTGATTCCATTCCTCATATGCTCTTAACTGTTCTGCAGTCCGATTCCTTTCTGGTAACTGCGGAGCATTTTCATTCTCTCCTTCGATGTACTTCCAATAGCCTTTTCCCATCAGGAAATTCGTCATTTTGAATCTCCAAGCATGGAAGTTGTTCTTGTCCAGCTTATCGCTCATAAGCTGACTCATTGCATCTGCGTTTGCCATTTCTGGAACAATTCACAACACCGCAACACACTACAAGCAGCACTTCTGCTTGAACACTGTCGCACTATGATGTGACAGTTCGATCTCAGAAAAACATAGTTTTTGTGTATCAACAGTACATATAATCGCTTGAAATTCTGAATCTGGAATATATGAGTGTTGCCGAACACAACGCAAGTTACAGTTTCTGAAACTGACCTGGTTTTTCTGTGCACCCCATCTTGCGGGCTCGAAATGGAGGTCGAGATGGCTCTGAAACTTCGATATGACAAAAACAAGTGACCCTAAAGGGATAACTCTCAAAAATATTTTGAGGTCTTCTACCTTCACGGTGATTTTTGTAGCAAACGGAGGTCGTTTGTGAAATCGCATTTTCTCCACACCTTGCCGCGTAGTCTTCACCATCGCCTTCTCCACGAGCTCTCTACAGCCACGCTGGCTCTGATACCATGTCACGAGGAAGGAGATAAGGAAGAGAGCTCACACACACACTCTCACTCTCAAGGAGAAGCACACACACAGATTGAGGCAAGGAAGAATGATCTTCTTCTTCTTCTTCTATTACATAAAAGGAATGTACAAGAATGACCTAAAAACAAGAATACAACCAGTGCAATATATAAAGACCAGTACATAAGGAAAAACTTAATGTCCGTGAATGAGTGAGTTGGCAAGAAACAAATGTGCCATCACTCTCGGTAGATAAATCTAATAAAGCTCAATGAAGTATCCCTAACATATACCGACGTGACCACTATACATGTCAGAGAAACGAAAAACTGGTACGTGTCATCCTGGATCATCACATGTTGAGCTTGATATCTCAACAGCAAGACCTTCAACCAGCCTCTTGAATTGCATTTCCTTCATTCTTTGTATGCTGATGTGACCTATCCTCTTGTGCCACAAGTCCAACTCCGAAATCCTCTTGTTTCCATATGTGAAGTAGACATGTTGAGTGTAATGAGAATTTACCTCCAAAGTGAAGAGTCTCCCTTGCTTCTTTCCTCTTGCTATGACCTTGTAACCTTGCTTAGGGTTCTCCACAAAGCATCCACCTTTGTTAAACCTTGCTTGATAGCCTCTTTCAACCATTTTCCCAACGGACACTAAGTTCTTTGTGATAGTAGGTACATGCAAGACATCCTTGAGACATCTTCCTTCCTCCTTGTCATCCAAAGCTACATCAACATGGGAGATCTCATGGGCTGTATCATCACCTATTTCTACATGTCCTTTACCTTTGGGAACATGTAGATTAGTAAACCAAGAAGCATTGCAACTCATATGGTTGCTACATCCACTATCAATATACCAAGTGTTATCTACTTTGCTTGAATTCCAATTCATGTGCATCATCAAGAGATTGTCATTTTCTGAACTTGTAGAAGTATACTTACCTTGGCCTTTGTATGAAGAACCTTGATTATAGCTCCTTTGGTTTCCTCCTTGGTGGCAATCTCTAGCATAGTCGCCAAACTTGCCACATATGTAACATCCTTCGCCATCTTGATTCTTGTTTTGTTGATGTCGTCCTCCTCTTCCTCTTGTTCTTCCTCTCCCTCTTTGTGATGAGGTGCCTTGGTCATGTCCTTGATTGCTTGAGTGGCCTTGCCTTCCTCCAAACCTTCCTTTGCGCCTTCCTTGTCCTCGTCTTCATTTGCCCCTTTGATTACCTGCATAGAAAACTTGTGCATCCTTGCTTTTAGTTGAACTTCCACATATGTTCATTTCTTCGGTGACCATGAGAGCAACCAATTGCTCAAAATTGGGAAGATTATCCCTTACATAAACTGAAGTGGTAAAGGGTTTCCACTTCTCATCATCTCTCAAACCATTGAGAGTATAAGCCACAAGATCGTCATCGTCTACGTGGCTTCCAATGGATCCCAATGCATCTGATAACTCCTTGACCTTAAGTATGTAATCATTTATGCTAATCCCTGAGCTCTTCCTAAGGTTGTTGAGCTCATTCTTGAGTTGGATCTTCCTTGCTTTGGTGCTTGTTGAATAAAGCCTTTCAAGTGTCTCCCATACCTTCATGCTTGAATCCAAGTCTTGGATATGGCCGATCATGCTATTGCTAATGTGTGGGGAAAGAATAAAGATAACCCTCTTGTCTCTTTCATTCCATTCCCTAAACGCCCTTCTCTGGTCATTGGTTGGATTCTCATCCAACCTAGGTCTTGGTTCACTTCCACTAATCAACCCCCAAAGGCCCTTGCCCATAAGATAGTTGGAGACCCTAAATCTCCATGGTTGATAGTTCCCTTTGTCTAGCTTTTCAATTTGAGTGTTGAAGTCTCCCATATCTAGTCTTTGATACTTGATCTAGCCCTTTGCTAATGCTCCAATGTGTGTAAAATGAAAATGAGGCTCTGAGGTTACCTCAATCCAAAGCTTTCCTTAGATGGACACCTTGTGCTCTTGAAACTTTGAGTAGAATAGCTCCCCCCCTTGATGTGAGCTACCTCCAAGAAGCTTTTGTTGATGCAAATCTTCAACCACCAACTCCAAGAGGTCTTCTTGCTTGTATGTGATGCCTCCAAGATGCCCAAATGCTCTGATACCACTGATGGGGAAAGTATCTCAACCCCTAAGCAACGACAAAGCGGAAATGACCTCCATAGGTATCCTTCTTTGACCCCTGCACACCAAAAATGCTCTTACTCAGAGCTTATGTAGAGAACTCCAGTGAGCTTTTGTAGACCTATAATAGACACCAAGGGCTTTCCAACAAAACAAATTTCACTTCAAATGGATGCTTACACAAAGAGAAACAATGTCTACAACATGAGCTAGTTGAATGCTCACAACTACTAGTCAATCAGAGACCTCACTTAACTCTAGCAAGCCTTTCTCAGAGATTATACAGAGAATGAATCTCAAACTTGGGTCAACTTTAGAGCACTCTAATAGATACCCAATGAAACCCAAATAATAGCAAATGGATAAATAGAAAAGGAGAATCAGCCCTCACAACAGAGAGCAAAATATTTCCAACAGAGCCTACACACAGAGAGAGATATCAATCACACAACTTCACTAAAATGAATGTTGCTCCCAGATTACTCAGCGAATGCTCCAGAGAATTGGTGACCATAAAGTAGACCCTAATAGCTATCCAATGAGACAAGAATTACATCAAATGGATATATGAGGGAGAACCAATGCTAACAACTCAGGGGTAGAGAGTTGCAACACTGCCTGCGCACACACATAGATATGCCTACTAAAAGAAAACAAACAAGCAAGCAAGTGGCTTGCTTATCACAACTCCAGCACTTAGTGCTCACTTTACATGAGCTAAAACTCCAAAAAGATGGCCCAAAAGAAGTCGGGATACATGCTCCTTTTATAGTGAGAAGTGTGCCCCTAAAATCTAGGAACTACCTTTCCAAAGCAGCCTCCTAACTTGGAGGACTTAGTTGAGGTGACTTGGGGAGTGGTTGAGTGACTTTTCTTGATGTAATCTCGTGGATTTTGGCTTCCTTTGATTGCTCCACATTTTCATAAAAGATTCCCCATGAATTTGTAGCTTGAAGCTTGACTTTTAACAACACATAGACACATACACACTCATAGACGCACACACATACACATAGACACACACACACACATACACACACACATACACACATAGACACATACACACATAATGATGCATACACACACATACACACATAATGATGCATACACACACATACACATGCATACACATACATATGCATACATACATGCATACACATACACACATAGACACATACACACACATAGACACATACACACACATACACACTCATAGATACACACACATACACATAGACACACACACATGCACACACATATACACACACATACACACATAGACACATACACACATAGACACATACACACATAATGATGCATACACACACATACACATGCATACACACATACAGACACATATACAGACACATATACACACACATACACACATACACACATACACACATACACACACATATATGCATACACACACACATAGAGAGACATACACACACATACACATACATGCATACATATGCATATGCATACATACATACTTACATGCATACATAATGCACATGCATACATACAACATACATAATGCATACACACACATATGCATACATAATGCATACACACACATACACACATATGCATACATACATGCATACACATACACACATAGACACATACACACACATAGACACATACACACACATAAACACATACACACTCATAGACGCGTAGCGACACATACACATAGACACATACACATACACACACACAAACATACACACATAGAAACATACACACATAAGGATGCATACACACAAATACACATGCATACACACACATGCATACACACACATGCATACACACACATGCATACATACATGCATACACATACACACATACACACACATAGACACATACACACACATAAACACATACACACTCATAGACACACACACATACACATAGACACACACACACACATACACATAGACACACACACACACATACACACACATATACACACACACACATATACACACACACACATACACACATAGACACATAGACACATAATGATGCATACACACACATACACATGCATACACACATACACATGCATACACACACAGACACATATACACACACATACACACATACACACACATATATGCATACACACACACACATAGAGAGACATACACACACATACACATGCATGCATACATATGCATACATAATGCATATGCATATGCATACATACATACTTACATGCATACATACACATACATAATGCATACACACACATATGCATACATAATGCATACACACACATACACACACATATGCATACATACATGCATACATATACACACATAGAAACATACACACACATAGACACATACACACACATAAACACATACACACTCATAGATGCACACACATACACATAGACACACACACATACACACACATTAACACATGCAGATACACACATAGACACATACACATAATGATGCATACACACACATACACATGCATACACATACATATGCATACATACATGCATACACATACACACATACACACATACACACACATAGACACATACACACACATAAACACAT
>CM035414.1:131667125-131674625 GCA_020310875.1 Ceratopteris richardii
TCATAGACGCACACACATACACATAGACGCACACACATACACACACATATACACACACACATACACACATAGAAACATACACACATAATGATGCATACACACACATACACATGCATACACACATACACACACATACACACACATACATACATACACATACTTGATGCATACACACATACATATGTACATGTATATATATTGATTTCTAACCCATTTTGTTTTATATGTTAAGTATTATGGATCCTAGTAGAGAGAGAAAGGCGAAACTCACTCTCATAAAAAGTCTTATGAGAGCAAGAGTTCCATTTGATACTCTAGGGGCCATCATGCGTGATTACTCAGAGATGTCTGATGATGAGCTGGACTATACGATCCAGATGCTTACCCAACGATCAGAGGAGGCCTCTTCTGCGGCTCCACATGCAGGAAGACAGCTATCTGCTCATAGGTATGTTTTTTTTCATAAACTTTTTTAATGATATCATAACACATATTCTTATTTATTTTTATCTATCTATTTTCAGGACACCTATACCACCTCCCGATTGTGATAGCAGAGTAGAGTTGCCTATGAGGACATGCATAGGCACCTTAGGACTAGAGTGTGATATAGAGCCAGAGGGGAACATTGTGTACATAGGGAATGGATTGGAGTTCAAGAGAAGAATGCGGGCATTATGCGACTCTTACCTGCGCCTTGTCCACTTACCGTGGAAGTAAGTATAAATTTTACATATAAATTGAAATAAATATCTTATGTTTTATTATTTTTTTTATTTTTGTAGTGAGCATGATGAGAGGGATAAAAAATACGTACTTAGTTCACTTGAGACAGAGTTTGGGACAAGATGGTCGCTTAAGTGGTGTCTAAAAGAGATGCGGACACTTATGGCTCATCGTCGCGATAATGCACGGTATGCACTGCTTTTATGTATATATATGTGGATATGAGTATGTGTGTTTATGTATCTATGTATGTATATGAGAGAGAGAGAGAGATAAAAGAGTGAGACTAGAGGTACAAATACATGCATACACACACATGCATCATACATGCACATTTACACACATATACACATACATGCACATTTATACATACACACACATACATGCATATTTTTACACACACATACACATGCATGCAGTTACACACATATAATGAATACACATAGACACATACACATACTCACATACACGTACACATACTCACATACACATACACATGCATAATCATATGTACACACACATAGACTCATATAATCATATTTACATGCATATATACATATACACATGCATATATACACACACACAACACATGCATATGCACATATAGATACACATACATAGACAACACATGCATACACATAAATAAATAAGTCCTATTTCAAAAATCCTAAATTGAAAACACTAATTTGGATATTAGGGTTTTAAAACCTCTAATTTAAAAACTCTAATTCAACCTTTTAGCCATATGTTTGAAGTATATGTACACATTGCATCTATTCCTCCGACTTCCTACTAGAGAGATGTCTCTCCTCCCAACCTTATGCCTCTATATATAGCTACTCGAATCAACGAGGATCATCATATATATATAAAGATATATACACATCATGTAGATACACATACATAAATATAAAATGGAGTAGATATATTCTGCATCACACATACATGCCTAAATGCACACATAAATATATATATACATGCATACATATTTACATGTACACATTTACACATAGACATATATGTGTACATGTATATATATACATATATACATGTACACATCACATATACATGCCTACATGCACACATAAACATATATATATACCTGCATACATATTTACATGTACATATTTACACATAGACACATATACATATATACATGTACACAATTATAAACACTTGCATATATTACATGAATACATGAATATTTTACATAAATGCATATGCATATATACACATATGCTAATACATGTATACATATATCGCACACATGCAAACACATACATATACATGAAATACATATATATGCATACTAACATATGTATACATATAATACACATGAATACACACACATATGCATACATACATGATAAAAATTTGCTCCTCAAAGATAAAGCTATATATAAAATAATTAGGCATACCCCCGAGCTTCATGTTCTAACTTAAAAGAACATGATTTCATCTCTCTAGTAGGATTCATCGTTATTCAAGTTAATAAACATATCTATTATCTGATATCCATTCAGAAGCTTCAAGTTATTGATCGATAACTAGAGTAGAATTTATTATCTAATCTGCTCATATGTTTTCATTATTGCCATCATTTTGGTAAGACATCAATATAGTCTCATCTTCATTATCCTTATTGATTTCATTTATTTCTTCTATTGTTAAATCTATGTTCTCATGAATCACATCATCATTCGATGGATTAATATCTATTTCTGGTAATTCCTCTTCCTCATCAATAGAATCAGCATGTAGAGAATTATCCTCTTCATCAAAAAGATTAGTATCATTATCACGTATAATGATTCTAATTTCTCTTTCAGATGTTGATGTATCAGTATCTGATGCTGAATCATCAAGAGGACTTTCTTCGATCTCTCTAACAATAAATTGTTCAAACAATGACCTACCTCTAGGTTGCACATGAATGACTTGCCACCAAGGATGAGCATCTGGTTTTTATAAAAAAATGCTTGTTCAATATGCCTAGGAAGAATATATGGTTCTTTAGTAGATCGCATTACCTTGGAAGAATCAATTGCCCAAAACCCAGATAATTCCTTTCTTAATGTGGAATTACTACCTTTATACTCAGCTCGAAACCAATCAACCTTCAAAATGACCTATCAAAATATATAACAACAAAAACCCATTATTAGGTGCTTAAAACATCCATCGAGTGTTGACAACACCTGCAATCTCTATTTCATCTACAAGATGGACTAATAAATGAACCTGAATATC
Source organism: Ceratopteris richardii (assembly GCA_020310875.1). NCBI lineage: Eukaryota > Viridiplantae > Streptophyta > Polypodiopsida > Polypodiales > Pteridaceae > Ceratopteris > Ceratopteris richardii. Next base: position 131,670,102 of record CM035414.1, read on the forward strand.
AAAAAATGAAGTAGGAAGTTCTTTCTCCATCAAACATAGTAGCTCTTTGCATTCACGTTTTTTTGTGGGATCGAGTTTTTGTCAATCTCTTTGGATGTAATCCACCTATACATATCATAAAAACAATTTTAAAGAATTTAATTAAAAAATAAAAGATATCCAATATTCATACATATTAAATATAAAAGTATCATAATTATCTTATAAGTGATCCAAGACGATAGATCACATCTCGTACTCCTTTTGTTGTACATCCATCGATAACCAAAGGTAAAATATGTTTCAAAAAGTTATGCCAGTCATGGGTCTTTAACCCAGATAAGCTCTTATCATCCATAGTAAACATGTTTTGAAAAGATGCTCCATATCCTGTAGGAGTCTTAATCAATTGAATTCTATTGTTGATAGTCTGTATCTTTTTGTTGTAAGTACCCAACGAGCAGGTGCATAAGTCATTTCTTGTCGATGTCTATCAAAAACTGGCCATAACTTTGGTTTGGATTTTTGATCTTTCAAATCATTCCTTGATGCTATGGTATCTTTTAGTCCAAGAAGATGTTGCCATAGTGAATAACCAATATTTTTGAATATATGCATAGGATCAAGAATATGACATACTTTTAACTCTTTCCAATACTCCAAAGAATACCATATTGATATGTTCTCTGCGAGTGCCAATTTTCCTTTACCTCTCTTCACATACTCATTATCTGAATCATCACTGAAGATTTCTGATTCTAGATCTATCAGAGGTCCATCTGTCCATTTTTTATACCAATCCATAGGCGTCATAGATTTTGGACACTGACATGTTTCAAGCTTTCCATTAAAATGTATCGTGTCTCTTTTAGACCTTAATGGATGATCATCAGGCAAGAATCCTCGATGTCGAAGATAAATATTTTTGTTGAGATTCTTATTATAGATTGATCTCAACCAATCACCACAATGGACAAGCTTTATAACCCTTAGTAGATATTCCTGCATTATGAAAATGATAAAAATATAATTAGATTAAATCATATTTATTTACATGCATATTGAATAAAAAAATTACATCAATACCGAACAAACACCATATCCTAGAAAATCGTGAATAGTCCAAGCCACAATACCATGAACCGTAATATGTCTTTCATTGATGCTTTTCGATACATCAACGACATTAATACCTCTCCATAACTCTTGGAGATCGTCAATGAGAGGAGCAAGATATATATTCATATCTTTAACTTGTCTTTTGCCTGGAATTAAATGTGAAAGCATTAAATGTTCCTTTTTAATGCTAAGATATGGTGGAAGATTGTAGTTTATGACTACCACTGGCCATGTTGACCATTTACTGGATTTCATGGAGAATGGATTAACCCCATCTAATGCAACTCCTAACTTTAGATTCTGTGGATTTTGTGCAAATTCAGGCCATGTAGAATCAATATGCTGAAAAGCAACACTATCATGAGGAATTTTGATTATTCCATTGGTAATTTTGTGATCATGTCCCCAAGTCAAAAGCTTTGATAATTTGAGGCTTTGAAACATATGTCTAATCCGTGGAGCCAATGGAAAATGTCTCAATACCTTTTTTGGGATTTTACCTTCTTCGCCCTTATATCGAGGAGATTGACATTTGGGACATGTCAAAGAGTCTGCATATTCACCTCTATATAAAATACAATCGTTAGGACATGCATGTATACATTGATAATCTATACCAAGATTGTTGATTATCTCCTTCATTTCATCATGTGAGGTAGGAAGAATATTCTGACTTGGTAAAAACTTTTCAGATAATAACCTGTAAGTTCATAAAAAAAAGATATATTAAAAAAAGTAAATAAATAAATATACATATATATATATATATATGCATATATTTTTATATATGTGTATGCTTATGTGCATCTTTCAAAATATTCGTGAAAAATTTGATTATTTTGGATGGCAGCATACGATTGTTTGTTTTGGAGGATATGAAGTATGTACCTTCATTGAATGATTTGTCGATTCTATCATATGTTCAGTTTGAAAGTGTGAGAAGCGGGTTTATAATTGCTATTCAAAGAATTTGGCACTGTTTATAGGCCATACGATGGTGACCTGGATGAATTGCATGCACAGAGGTTACTCAAGATAGAGCAACCTGATTCTAATGGACTAGTGCCAGCAGGATTCTTGGGGTACGCAGTAAACCTCTTGCATGTCAATGATGAGCATCTGAACTTTAGGATACAAAGTGGAAATCATGGTGGCACTGAAGTTCTTTGAACAAGCTGTATAAAAGTGATCCTCTCAAGCCACCATGATTTCCACTTTGTATCCTAAAGTTCAGATGCTCATCATTGACATGCAAGAGGTTTACTGCATACCCTAGGAATCCTGCTGGCACTAGTCCATTATAATTAGGTTGCTCTATCTTGAGTAACCTCTGTGCATGCGATTCATCCAGGTCACCATGGTATGGCCTATAAACAGTGCCAAATTCTTTGAATAGCAATTATAAATCCGCTTCTCACACTTTCAAACTGAACATATGATAGAATCGACAAATCATTCAATGAAGGTACATAATTCATATCCTCCAAAACAAACAATCGTATCCTGCCATCCAAACAATCAAAATTTTCGTGAATATTTTGAAAGATGCATTAATAGTTTTAAAAGATGCGTGGACAAAAAGTGTCCATTCAATTCAAGTTCTTGTTCTTACCTTATCTAAAGTAAGAATAAAAACCTGCATTGAATGGACACTTTTTGTTCGCCCATCCTTTAAAATTATTTTTCCATCCTTCAAAATGTGTGTATATGTGTGTGTATGTTTACATGTGTGTGTATGTTTACATGTGTGTATGCATTCATGTATATTATGTGTATGTTTATATATGCATGTATTTTTATATATATATTTATGCATATATATATATATAAATAGATAGAAAATTGAAAATTATACCTTAATAGTGCCGCAACAGATACATTACTCCATCCAAAACGATTTTGAAGATTGAGAATAAGTAAGCTCGCACTTAGTCGTGTCAAACGACTTCCTTCATCACCGGCATGTAATGTAGTAATAACATTGAAAACTATGGATCTTGATACATCTCTACTCATGTATGGTGATTCATGACTATTTTCACGCTCCTCAAATGTGCAATTAGTCCTTGAACTATTATGTAACCCTTGATTACTATTTATTAAACCTGCTATATTTCCATGTGTGTAAGGTCTTCCATCAATATATAATCTTTCATTTTCTGCATGCAAAATCCTTCTACTAGTAAGGGATGCTGCGTTCAAGCATATTCCATAAGTACTCATGCTTTGAACATAACGTGAAAGTTGATGCCAATCTCCCCATCCATATATAGGACCAAAAAATGATATAAGAGTGACTTCAGAGTTCGAAGGCACATACAAATCCTCTACAATAAAGGGACCACGACTAGCATTAGTAATAGTGGATGGAGCAATCATATAGCGATTACCCCAAAAGTTGAAAACCTCTCCATCTAAAGGAAGTGGTCCTCTATTCCATCCTCCATATCTTCTTCTATCATATGTTTGTACTAAAGAACCATCACGAGCTGGCAATGGATAATCTCTAGCCGTTTCAGTCTCTAAGCCAGGAGGTAGAGGATTTCTAGAAACCTCTGCTTGTAATTGATGAACAGAAAGTCCATGACGTGTATGAGGTATATTAACATTATGAGAAAAATTATCATCATCATCATCATCGAGCAAGTATTCCTGTATATCAATAGTAATTTGATTTTGTATATGGTTTTTAAATAAAATAATGACATTAATATATCTAAAAAATACATACCCAAGCATTATCACGTTGACCAGGTGATGGTGCACGCTCAAAAGTACCATACTCTACCTCATGTTCAATACATTCCAATCGTGGTCTTTGATATGTGCCATAACAAGAGTTACACCAACATATAATATGCTCTTGATAGTAAAATTCATCATAATTCCTATCGGAGGACACATGTGAAGTCGTTGCATGGGTAGGAGGTGGTGGAGTACCCTCTGATTGATCAAAATTTGCACATAATAAGAAACAAAAACAATATAAGTTATGTATCCATCAAATATATTTAAAATTAAATGTTTGATATACTTACAGTATATAGTCATTGCACGATGAGGAGACGGTGGTGGAGTTCCATTTGATTGATCAAAATCTACAAATAATGGTATTTGATATTAATAATATGATTATCTACATACACAAAAAATTCACATATACATATTTACACATACACACATAATCACATATACACATTTACACATACACACATATTCACATATACACAACTACACATTATTGTGGGATAAATGCATGTATTTTGTATGAATGAGTGTATATGCATGCATGTGTGTGTACGTATATATGTTATGTATATGTGTGTTTATGTTATATGTATGTATATGTGTATATGTATACATATATGTATGCGTATATGTTTGCATGTATATGTGTATGTGTATGTGTGTGTATATATGTGTATG
>CM035414.1:131677125-131699625 GCA_020310875.1 Ceratopteris richardii
CATCTTCATCATGTATAAGTGTATAAGTGCATATCAATAAGTGTGAGTATGCTATCTAATGAAAATAACACAATTCAAATGATATACAAAGAATCGAAATTGTACTTACAATAGTTAGCCATACTTTTTGCTTTGTTAGCTTCTTGAATAACCTACAATAAAGAGAGAAAGAAGAGAGAGAGAGAGAGAGAGAGAGAAAGAGAGAATTCAAAGAGAGAAAGATGTAGAAAGAGAGAAACAAAAATAAAGGGAGGCAATAAGAGAGAGCTTAGGCAAAACAACAATTCTGCATATACTTGCTTCAGCTCGTAAGCGTAGCACAATTGCGAACGTTGGAGAGCTCTTCGATTAGATGCGTGAAAATGCGGATCGAAGAGCCTCTGAAGTTTTAATTTTTTTCCATCAACAGACTGTCGTGTAACCGATGTTACGCGTCGAAAAATCATTCCAATTGGTGTCGCATAAGCGACATGTTTTAGCATCGCTTATGCGATGCTATTTAAAACCATCATGTTAGCGACACTCTATGCGAGCGTCGCAGACCCCGTCGCGCCACAAGTCGCAGAAAACGTCATTTGGCTCGTCGTTTAATCGACGGTGCACGCGCGATGCTCATTATGATGCATTTTTCAATTTTATAGCGATGAAATTGTGTCGCCATAATTGTGTCCTTGTAGTGACACCATAATTTCAACCAATCTCATCTGTTGAAAGTGTGGTTAGTGGAGTAGGTGTTGATTCCGGTGATAGCTTGGTGAATTCCGATGATAACCTGATTTTTTGTTATGATTCCGATGGTACTAGTATATTTGTGGGTGAAAGTTTTGGTGAAAAGTTCATCTTAGACACGAAATGCAAGGAATGGCAGTTGAATTTAGACGTGTGTGATCGACTCAGTGATACCATACGACCGGAAATTTTGCAAAGCGACTACATGACACAACAACGGTCAGAATCAACCTATTCAAGTAATTTCGAATTGACGCTTCCTCTTGATTTACACAACATGAGTAGTAGTACAACAACAACAACAACAACAACAGCAGCAACAGCAACAACAGCAGCAGGTCCTACCCCCATGACGGATACCTGTCGGAGTCACATATACTAAATTTGGTGGATTTCCAGGTAATGATCGTGATGCTCATGTTCGTACTTTAGAAATTAATTATGTTGTACTCAAGTATCCAGTGGATCCGGCATATAAGGCTATAGTGTTTCAATCTACTCTTGTTAATGAAGCTGCTCGTTGGTTAATTGGATATGATATTAATCATTTCAGTCAATACGACGATGTTAAGAATGCCTTTTTACAACGTTTTTTATTAAAGAAAAATGCGGTTGAAATATTTGATTATTTACAAAACAATAGACAGAGACCACATGAGAGTGTGCAAGAGTATGCAATGTTATTCCGCACATCAACGGCAGCTGCCTCCAGTGCATGTGTGACTCACTAATTTGACTCACCATGTTCTAGAACTCACGTGGTATTTTGGCTATCTTTTATGAATAATATGAGCCTTCTTGAAGTATTTGAAGACTTCCTAAAGGTATTTACATAATTTGAAACTTGTACCATACATAAAACAAATGTTCGCAACATGTGTGTGTGTGCATACCTTGCCTCAAAAGATGTGTGTGTATCGTGTCGATCTCTCTCTCTCTCTCTCTCTCTCTCTCTCTATCTCTCACGTCCTAATCCTGGAACAAATGTGCCGGGAGAAATCAAATTTTAGTTTGCCAACATTGTTAACAACGTCACTATTTAGCGACGCTCTTTGTGACACATATTTTTAGTGTCGTATAAGCGATGCTATCATTGCTTATGCAACGACATGCCTTTTTTTTCTAATAAAAAAGAGGCTCATTGCTTATGCGATGCTAGCGTCGCATAAGCGATGAGACCCGCTTTTTTTTCATTTGGGGGCATAGCTATTTCTAGTAGTGAACGTAGGTGATGTGCTTGCTCTTGAAGATGAGGTTATTGAAATCAGAATATACAATGATAAGAAGAGGGCTGGAAGCAATATTTCTTCTTTGCATGATGTTCTTGAACCTACACACACACACACACACACACACACACACACACACATATATATATATATATATATATATATATATATATATATATATATATATATATATATATATATATATATATATATATATATATATATATATATATATATATATATATATATATATATATATATATATATATATATATATATATGTATATATATATATATAGTGTGTGTGTGTGTAAGCGTAAATATATACTTTGAACTATATATATGTATGTGTATCTACATGATGTATATGTATCTATATATATATATTATGGTCCATGTTGATTCGAGTAGCTAATGACTTGTGTTCAATGTAAGTGATGCATCTACACTTGAAGATGAGGTTATTGAAATCAACATATACAATGATAAAAAGAGGACTAGACACAATGTTTCTTCTCATGTGCATGATATTGTTCCTTTTTGTGTGTGAAGAAAACTCTCTTCTTACAAATGGAGCTGTATAAGAACCTTCCTCTAGGCGCTAGGTAAGCATCTGGATCGTGTAATTTAAGTCCTCATCAAGGCATGCCTTTCACTCTTTACTACAATCCATAATATGTACTTATATAAAACAAAACGGATTATATATATATATATATATATATATATATATATATATATATATATATATATATATATATATATATATATATATATATATGTGTGTGTGTGTGTGTGTGTGTGTGTGTGTGTATGTGTGTGTGTGTGTATGTATGTATGTATGTATGTATGTATGTGTGATATATGCATGTGTGATATATACTAGTGTGTATATATGGGTGTGTATGTGTGTATCCATGTATGTGTATGTGTTTATACGTGTGTATGTATGTGTATGTGTATATGCATTTGTATGTGTGTATGCATGTGTATGTGTGTATGCATATGTATGTGTGTATGTATGTATGCATGTGTTTGTGTGTTTATGTATATGTGTGTGTATGTGTATGTGTGTGTATGTATTTGTGTGTATGCATATGTATGTATATATATACCTGTATGTGAGTGTATGTGTGTGTATATGTGTATGTGTGTATGTGTGTATGTATGTATGTGTATTCATATGTGTGTGTATTCATCTATGCATGCATGTTTGTATGTATGTATGCATGTGTATGTGTAAGCATGTATGTGTATGTATGCATGTGAGTGTACATGTGTGTATGTTTGTGTGTATATGTGTATGTGTGTGTGGGTACATGTGTGTGTGTATGTGTTTGTATGTATATGTGTATGTGTATGTGTATGTGTATGTGTATGTGCATGTGTATGTGTATGTGTGTATGCATGTGTATATGTATGTATGTGTATGTATGTGTGTGTATGTATGTGTATGTGTATGTGTATGTATGTGTGTGTATGCATGTGTGTATGTATGCATACATATGCATGCATGTGTATGTAAATGCATGTGTATGCATGTGTGTGTATGTGTGTATGCATGTGTGTGTATGTATGCATGTTGACTATATTTGTGTGTATATGTGTATTTGTTTCTGTCTATGTGTTTGTATGTATATGTGTGTGTAATGTACATGTGTGTGTATGTGTATGTGTATGTGTATGTGTCTATGTGTGTCTATGTATGTGTATGTACATGTATGTATGTGTATGTGTATATGTGTATGTGTATGTGTGTGTATGTGTATGTTTGTGCATGCATGTGTATGTATATGTGTGTATGTGATTGTATGTGTGTATGTGTATGTGTGCATGTATGTGTATGTGTGCATGTATGTGTATGTGTGCATGTATGTGTGTATGCATATGTGTGTACATAAAGAGCCATGTTGGTGAAGCTAAAGAGACCATGTTGGTCTTGGAATCTACAGCGTTTACCTAAAGGCTTCCTGGGATGCAAAAGATCTGAATCAGCTTGCCCCACCAATTTTTTAAGTGTACGTGTTTATCTGGGAGCTGAAACAACCCGTAGCATGGGTCTGGCTTACAAGTTCTCAGTACCTAAAATGGATATGTATGTATGCATATGCATGTGTATACATGTGTTTTGTATGCATGTGAGTGTATACGTGCATGTATATGTATATATATATATATATATATACACACACACACACACATATATATATATATATATATATATGTGTGTGTGTGCATGTGTGTATATATGTGCCTATGTGTCTCTATGTATATGTGTTTGTATGTGTATGTGTGTATGTGTGTATATATGTGTGTATGTATGTGTGTGTATGTGTATGTTTATGTGTGCCTATGCATGTGTATTTTTATGTGTGTATGTGTGTGTATATGTGTATGTGTGAGTATGCATATGTGTGTGTATGTATATGTGTGCAGATGCATGTGTGTATGTATGTATGTATGCATGCGAGTGTATGTGAGTGTATATGTGTATGTGTGTGTATGTGTATGTGTGTGTATGTGTATATGTGTGTATGCATGTGTATGCATGTATGTATGTATGTGAGTGTATGTGTGCATGTATATATGTCTATGTGTATGCATGTGTGTGTATGTATGCATATGAGTGTATGTGTGTGTATATGTGTATGTGTGTGTATCTATATATGTGTGTGTATGTGTATGTGTATGTGAGTGTATGCATGTGTATGTATGTGTGTATGTGTGTATGTGTGTGTGTGTATGTATATGTATGTGTTTCTTATGTGTGTGTATGTATGCATGTGAGTGTATGTGTGTACATATGTGTATTTTTGTGTGTATATGTGTATGTTTATATGTGTGTGTATGCAATGATATGTATGTGTGTATATGAGTGTATGTGTCTGTCTATGTATGCATGTGTGTACGTACCTGAATATGTGTGTATGTGTGCTCCTCTTGGACAAATCTCTCTCTCTCTCTCTATCTCTCTCTCTCTCACTCAACATCCAAGCAAACAAAGGTGCATAAACTTTATTACAAAGGTAAATCTCATACTCCTTCTTATCACACATATCCAAAAGGAGGGTTAAGGAGGAAATTTAGTATTTACACAATGGGCGATCAACATGCACAAATAGAGAAGCTTGATAAGAACAACTATCAAGCATGGCGATTTAGAATCACAGTATACTTGCAAGGTAGAGGCTTGTATGGTTTGATTGATGGAACAAATATCAAACCTATATTACCAGAGGATCCAAATCAACAACAATTGAGGGGTTTAGACTTTGGAATGAAAGAGACAAAAGGGTTATATTCATTTTATCACAAAATATTCAAGATTCAATGGTAGGACACATACAAGATCTAGACACAAGAAGAGATGTTTGGCTTGCATTGGAAAGGTTGTATGCTAGAGGTACAAGAGCAAGGAATATTCAACTAAAAAATGAGTTGAATAACATAAAGAAAGATACAAGGACATCGGTCAATGATTACTTGTTGAAGGTTAAAGAGATTGCAGATCAACTAGGATCAATTCAAGCTCATGTGGAGGATGACGACTTGGTTGCACATACTCTCAACAGACTCAAGGATGATGAGAGATGGAAAACATTCATTGCTTTAGTTTATGTTAGAGGAGAATTACCAAACTTTGATCAGTTTGTTGCTCTCATGGTCACAGAGGAGATGAATCTAAATGGCTCTACTTCAAATGAAAAAGGATCTCAAGAACAAGCTCTTTATGCAGGATCATCAAGAGGTGGAAATAGAGGTAGAAGAGGTTCAAATAGAGGTCAAGGAAGAAGGAGTGATGATCAAGGGACTTCAAGTGGCTCCTTCAACACAAGAGGAAGAGGAAGATCAAGCGCTAGAGGTACGAGAGGCTACTACAACTATAATCAAAGACAAAGGAGTGAAGATAAGAACAATTGCTATATATGTGGAAGGTATGGACACTATGCCAAAGATTGCTATCAAAATGAAAATAATCAAGGTGGTAATCGAAGAGGAGGCTTTTCAAGAAGAGGTAAACAACAAGGAAATAATGCAGTTGGAGGTAAAAGTGATGATTATGATTCTCTTCTTATGATGAATGTAGAAACTAAGATCAATTGCAATAGTGATGTATGGTATGTAGATAGTGGTTGCTCTAACCATATGTCACATGATGCTTCATGGTTTTCAATTATGCATAATCCTTCATGTAAACGTCATGTTGAAATAGGAGATGATACAACACATAAGATTATGCAGGTTGGAGATGTTGTTATGCAGGATAAGAGCAAGACAAATTGCTTGAAGGATGTACTTTATGTGCCAACGATCACTAAGAATTTGATGCCTCAAATGGTAGAAAAAGGTTTGCAAATAAGATTTGATCATGCAGCTTGCTTCATTGAGGATCCAAAGCAAAGGAGGTTAATTGCTAGAGGGAAAAAACAAGGTAGATTGTTTACATTCAAGGTAAACCCAAATCATACAAACTATTTCTCTTATGGTACGCATCGAATAGCAGAGCTTGATCTATGGCACAAAAGGATTGGACATATGAATGTACACTGGTTAAAGGAGCTATCAAAGAAGAGGATTGTTGAAGGATTACCTGATCTTACTAAGCAACATATGGTGCATCTTTGTGAAGCATGTCAAATGGGTAAGCAGAGTAGACAACCTTTCAAGCATTCAAGCTATGTAAGCAGTGGATTGCTAGATCTTATACACACGGACATATGGAAGGAGAGATAACAAGTTATGCCTCTATTGTGGAAACCCAGGACATATTGCAGATAATTGTAAGGACAAGAGAACAAACTCTAGAGTTGCAGCCACCCTTGTAGAGCAAGGAAACGAGGAAGTCCAGTTGTAAAAGAGATCGTACAGTCGGAGCATGATATAAGAAAGGGTCTCATAATTCCAGCTACACCCAAGAAGACCCTTTCCCTTATAGCCATAGTAGATTCAAGAGCCTTCTCATGTTTCATCGATGAAACATTGGTTAAAAAACATGGAATTCATGTACTTTGAAAGAACAAACTAGTAGTAGCTAAAGTAGTAGATGGAAGACCTCTAGCATCTGGGAATATAACCATGAAAACCACACCATTAAGAGTACACCTTGGTGATCATGAATCCCACATATGTTTCAATGTGATATCAAGCCCAGCACGTCTAATTATCATTGGAATGCCCTGGCTAAAGAAACATAATCCAAACATTAATTGGGAAAAGAATAAAATCACCCGTCGAGATATCTAGAAGAACCTGACATATGTCAGAGCCAAAGCCTTCATACATGGAGTAAAGAAGGAACCGACATATATGATCTATGCCATACTATCTGAAGAATCCAAGAAAGATGATACAGTGCAGCTACCCAATCAATACAAAGGCTTTGAAGATGTTTTTGAAAACAAGAATGTAGATATCCTCCCAGAGCATAGACCTTATGATTGTGCCATAGAACTTCAAGAGGGAGCACAACTGCCCTTTGGACCAATCTACAAACTATCCTCAGAGGAACTCACAGAACTACGCAAGAACATTGATGAGAATCTAGCAAAGAGGTTTATCAAACACTCAAAGTCTCTAGCAGGAGCTCCTATCGCATTTGTAAAGAAGAAGGACGGGATTCTCCAGATGTGTATAGACTATTGTGGATTAAATAAATTCACTATAAGAACAGATACCCTCTACTCTCATACCAGAGCTCTTGGAACGCCCTAGAAAAGCAAAGTTCTTCACAAAAGCTGACCTTCGAGGAGCTTACAACCTTGTCAAGATCAGAGAAGGAGATGAATGGAAGACAACATTTAGAACAAGGTATGACCATTTTGAATATGTAGTTATGTCATTCAGTCTCACAAATGCTCCAGTTGTCTTCCAACATATGGTGAATGATATCTTTCGAGAGCATTTGGATGATTTTGTTGTAATATACCTTGACGATATCTTGATATTCTCCAAAAATCTAGAGGATCATGAATGTCATGTAAAGATAGTCCTATAGAAACTAAGAGAAAAAGGATTATATGAGAAATTGGAGAAGTTCTCTTTCCATCAGACAAAAAGTGGTATTTTTAGGGTACATTATATGAGATAAAGGGATTTTTATGGACCCTAAGAAGATAGAGACATTCCTTGATTGGCAACCACCTTCGAGTGTTCGAGATGTAGAATGTTTTCTAGGTTTTGCCAATTTCTACAAGATATTCATAAGAGATTACTCCAAAATAGTGACAGCCCTTACCAAGCTTACAGGAAACACAAAATTCTCATGGAATGAAGATGCACAAGAAGCCTTTAAGACCCTGAAATCATCATTCACTAGTGCTCCGATTCTAATTCACCCTAACTCTACCAAGCCTTTTTTCTTAGAAACAGATGCATCAGACTTTGCCTTGGGGGCGATCCTTTGCCAACATGGAGATGATGGACACTTACATCGAGTTGCATATCATTCAAGTAAGTTTTCCCCTCGAGAGATTAATTATGAGTTTTCATGATAAAGAACTTCTTGCCATAGTGGACGTGTTTGATACCTGGCGTCACCATCTAAGTGCAGCTCATAAAGTTATTGTGCATACAAATCACAAGAACCTAGAGTATTTAATGACCACCCACATCCTCAATAGAGGGCAATCTCGATGGATTAACTTTTTATCCAAATTTGACTTTGCCATCACATACCGTTCAGGACGTCAACAATGTCAGTCAGATGCCTTGTCAAGAAGATCTTACCTTGCACAAAAGAAGGGTGAAAAGGCCTTTGATCAATAGGAGAGTGTATTACTCAAGCCTAAGCATCTCTAGTTAGTAGTTATCTCTTCAAGCCATCATGAAGATTCAGCCTTGAATCATTTGATTCGTGAGACTCTACCATGAGATGAATTGTTTTGTAACGTTAAGCAAAAAAATCAAGAAGGAAAGATTCAAGAAGTAAATGAATTCCAAGAAAAGGATGGGTTACTATTTTATAAGAACCTATTGTATGTCGCTCCAGGAACTCCTAGGATCCAAGTACTTCAACGACGTCATGACAATCTTGCAAGATGACATTTTGGAGTGAATAAAACAATGGAACTCATATCAAGGGATTTTCGGTGGCCTCAAATATGGACGGAAGTCAAAGAATGTATCCGAACTTGTGACACTTGCAATAGATCTAAAGTACCGTGACATAAACCTCATGGCCTCTTGCAACCTTTACCTATTCCAAAAAGGCCATGGGCTTCATTTTCTATGGACTTCATCACAAATCTACCAAGGTTGGATAAATATGATGCCATTCTTGTTATAGTGGATAGATTTAGAAAGATGGCACACTTCATTCCAACTACCAAGACAATCACAAGTGCAGCCATTGTAAGACATTTTCTCAGATACATATTTAGGCTTCACGGACTACCTGATGACATTGTCAGTGATTGAGGTCCACAGTTCATATCTAGCTTCTGGAATAGTCTATGCAAGCTCCTTACTGTTCAAGTTAAATTATCTACAACTAATCATCCACAGACTGATGGACAAACAGAATGGGTGAATCAAGTCCTAGAATAGTATCTCCGATGCACCATAAACTATCATCAAAATTATTGGTTTGAGCTTTTACTCTTTGCAGAGTTTGCCTATAATAAAAGTGTTCATACATCTAACAAGCACACTCCCTTCTTTGCAAATTATAGACAACATCCAAGGATGGATATACAACTCTCAAATCATGTCAAGAACCCAACTGCGAGAGATAAGGCCCAATACCTCATGGACTTTCACAAAGAACTCAAGGAAGAGATCCATAAAGCTCAAGAGCAGTACAAGTATTATGCAGATCAGCATCCTATTCAAAATCCATCCTATCAAATCGGGGATGAAGTGTGGTTACTCAAAAATAATTTGCAAACTTCAAGGCCTTGTGCAAAGCTAGACCATCAGAGATTCGGTCCATTCACCATCTTGGCCAAGATTAATCCAGTCACCTTCAAGCTCCAATTACCAAGCATCATGAGAATACATCCACTTTTCCATGTGTCCATGTTGGAACCATATCAAATTTCACCATTGAGGGGGGAGAGACTAGGCCCTTCACCACCTATGGAGATTGATGATCATGAAGAATTCAAAGTCGAGCATGTCCTAGATTCGAGAATATCCCAAGGAAGATTGGAGTACCTTCTTCATTGGAAAGGGTATCACATTAGTGATCGTACTTGGGAGCCTACAGAGAGCCTTCAGAGAGCACCAATCAAGGTTCGAGAATTTTATAAGAAAAATTCGATGAAGTTGAGACTAGAGATCATGACCAGTCCTTATGGGAACTCGTCGCTTGAGGGGGAGGTGATGTCATGGACAAAGGAGATCTTCTAAACCTCATATTCCATGTGACTTTTGTATCTCATGTTTCAAAATTTGGGGAATTCAACTCTTCCATTGCATCCAAAACATGCCAAAATCCAAAGATCGGCTGTCTTCTTGCTTGATTTTGATATCTAGAGGCCATGCTTTGAGTTGATGACATCATTGATGACATCATCAATTCATAACTGCCCTTGAACCGCCCTTGGAAAACCTATATAAGGAGGGGTTGGCCACGTTCTCAGTCTTGCCAATACCAATCTTGGGAGCTCAAGGAGTCGTGACCGCCAAGTATTCTCCAAGTTCCAGTTCTAGTTCTTGTCTATTCTTGTATCCTGGACATCTAGCCTTGTCCTCTTGTAATGTCATAGTACGGGATCTTGTCGAGTTCTTTCTTGTATCTAATCTCCCAAAAGGGAGTTCTTGTAATCTTGATATCTTGTTTCATACTTACGATCCAAGGTTGTGGGATCTCGTGTATCATCTCTAGTCGAGTTATTCATACCTATTAGTCCCAGCTTGTGGGACTTCATGTATCAATTACATATCCTTGTATTGTTTCCCCTACGTGGGTGATCTTGTAATTTGAAGTAAATTTCCATAATCTTGTCTGCTATAGTCAGAGAGCACAATCTAGTGCTCCCCTAACTAGAGTAGATAAGAATGAGTTGGAAATCTTCAAGAAAATCAAGGAAGCATTCAAGTGAACCAATGTCCTAGTTCATCTTTCATGAAGGAACCCAAAATTTACATGCCAAAAAAGTTCGATGGTGATCACACAAAGTTTTGAGGGTTCCTACAAAAAGTCAAATTATACATGCGTATGCAGCCTGATAGATACCGTGATAATGCATCCAAGGTCAGTTTTATTGGAACCTTTCTCTATTGTCAAGCATTATCATGGTTTGCCCCAATATAGGAGAAGGATATGGTAGTACTTCATGACTGTAAGGGGTTTCTTCAAGAACTCACAACCACATTTGGAGATGCAGAAATGAGTCCAGTGGTAGAAATAAAACCCCAAAAGCTACGTCAAGGTACCCACCCTACCTCTACCTATGCATCAGAATTTAGACAGTTGATATGTGACCTCCCTTGGCATGAAGATTATTTCATGAGCCAATTTAGATGGGGTTTAAGAGATGATGTAAAGGACCTTATGCTCACGATGCCAGAGGTTAAGACATTGAATGAATACATCAACCAAGCTATTCAATGTGATAATTTCCCTTTTGAAAGGAAACAAGAAAAACAAGTAGACGGAAGACCTCGCCAATGGAAACCCTTCCAGCCCACTCCTAGAGATGAGTCTATGCCCCAACCTATGCAGATAGATGTAACTAGGTCTCAACCTCTAACACCACAAGAGAAACAAAGAATGAGGGATAACAAGTTATGCCTGTATTGTGGAAACCCTGGCCATATTGCAGTTAATTGTCCCCATAAGAGAATGAACTCCAGAGTTGCAGCCACCCTTGTAGAGTAGGGAAACGAGGAAGTCCAGTTGTAAAAGAGATCATATAAGAAAGGCTCTCATAATTCTAGTTACACCCATAGAAACATGTTTGCACCTGTCAAGTTAATCATGGCCAAGAAGACCCATTCCCTGATAGCCCTAGTAGATTTAGGAGCCTCCTCATGTTTTATCAATGAAGGATTGGTTAAGAAACATGTGATTCCTATACTTCAGGAGAACAAACCAGTAGTAGCTCAAGTAGTAGATGGTTGAGCTCTAGCATCTCGGAATATAACCATGGAAACCACGCCATTAAGAGTACACCTTGATGACCATGAATCTCACATATGTTTCAATGTAATATCGAGCCCAGTACATCTACTTATCTTTGGAATGCCTTGGTTAAAGAAACATAATCCAAACATTAATTGGGAAAATAATAAAATCACATGTCGAGATATCCAGATGAACCTGACATATGCCGGAGCTAAAGCCATCATACATGCAGTAAGGAAGGAACCAACATATATGATCTATGCCATACTAGCTCAAGAATCCAAGAAAGAGTGTCCAGTGAAGCTACCCGATCAGTACAAAGGCTTTGAAGATGTTTTGAAAAGAAGAATGCAGATATCCTCCTAGAGCATAGACCTTATGATTGTGTCATAGAACTTCAAGAGGGAGCATAACCACCCTTTGGACCAATCTACATACTATCCCCAGAAGAACTTACAGAACTACACAAGAACATTGATAAGAATCTAGCAAAGGGGTTTATCAAACACTCAAAGTCTCCAGCATGAGATCCTATTTTATTTGTAAAGAAGAAGGATGGGACTCTCTGGATATGTGTAGACGATCGTGGATTGAATAAATTCATTATAAAGAACAGATACCCTCTACCACTCATATCAGAGCTCTTGGAACGCCTTGGAAAAGCAAATTTCTTCACAAAGATTGACCTTCGAGGATCTTACAATCTTGTCAGGATTAGATAAGGAGATGAATGGAAGACAACATTTCGAACAAGGTATGACCATTTTGAATATGTAGTTATGCCATTCGGTCTCACAAATACTCCAGCTGTCTTCCAACATATGATGAATGATATCTTTCGAGAGTATTTAGATGATTTTCTTGTAATATACCTTGACGATATCTTGATATTCTCCAAAAATCTTGAGGATCATGAATGTCATGTAAAGATAGTCCTAGAGAAACTAAGAGAAAAAGGATTATATGTGAAATTGGAGAAGTCCTCTTTCCATAAGACAGAAGTGGAATTTTTAGGGTACACTATATCAGATAAAGGAATTTTTATGGACCCTAAGAAGATTGAGACAATCGTTGATTGGAAACCACCTTCATGTGTTTGAGATGTACAATGTTTTCTGGGGTTTTCCAATTTCTATAGGATATTCATCAGAGATTACTCCAAGATAGTGATGCCTCTTACCAAGCTTAGAGGGAACTCCAAATTCTCATGGACCGAAGACGCAGAAAAAGCCTTTCAAACCTTGAAATCAGCATTTACTACTCCTCCAATTCTAGCTCATCCTGATTCCAGTAAGCTCTTCTTCCTAAAGACAGATGCATCAGACTTTGCCCTAGGGGCCATTCTTTCCCAATATGGAGATGATGGACACATACATCCAGTTGCATATCATTCAAGGAAAATTTCCCCTCTAGAAATTAGTTATGAAATTCATGATAAAGAACTTCTTGCCATAGTGAACGCGTTTAATACCTAGCATCACCATCTAGAAGGAGAAGCTCATAAAGTTACTGTACATACAGATCACAAGAACCTAGAGTATTTTATGAACACCCGCATCCTCAATAGAAGACAATCTCGATGGAGTAACTTTCTATCCAAATTCAACTTTTTCATCACATATCGTCCAAGACGTCAACAATGTCAGTCAAATGCCATGTCCAGAAGATCTTACCTTGCACCAAAGAAGGGTGAAGAGGCCTTTGATCAATAAGAGAGTGTATTAATCAAGCTTGAGCATCTCCAATTAGCAGCTATCTCTTCAAGCCATCATGAAGACTCAGCCTTGAATCATTTGATCTGTGAGAATCTACCACAAGATGAACTGTTTTGTAATGTTAAGTAGAAAGCTCAAGAAGGAAAAGTCCATAAAATAAACAAATTTCAGGAAAAGGATGGATTACTACTGTATAAGAAGCTATTGTATGTCCCTCCAGGAAAGCCCAGGATCCAAGTACTTCAACAACGTCATGAGAACCTTGCAGCAGGACATTTTGGAGTGAATAAAACAATAGAACTCATATCAAGGGATTTTTGGTGGCCTCAAATGTGGAAGTCAAAGAATATTTCTGAACATGTGACACTTGCAATAGATTTAAGGTACCCCGACATAAACATCATGGCCTCTTGCAACCTTTACCTATTCCAGAGAGGCCATGGGCTTCACTGTCTATGAATTTCATCACAAATCTACCAAAGTCAGATAAGTATGATGTCATTCTTGTTATTGTGGATACATTTACAAAGATGGCACACTTCATTCCAACTACCAAGGCAATCATAGGTGCAGCTGATGCTATACTTTTTCCCAAATACATCTTTAGGCTTCATGGATTTCTTGATGATATTGTCAGTGATCAAGGTCCACAGTTCATATCCAGCTTTTGGAACAATCTTTGCAAGCTCCTTGGTGTTCAAGTTAAACTATCTACAACAAATCATCCACAAACTGATGGACAAACAAAATGCTTGAATCAAGTCCTAGAACAGTATCTCTGCTGCACCATAAACTATCATCAAAATGATTGGTTCGAGCTTTTACCCTTTGCAGAGTTTTCCTATAATAACAATGTTCATACATTTACCAAGCACACTCCCTTCTTCGCAAATTATGGGCAACATCCAAGGATGGATAAACAACTCTCAAATCATGTCAAGAACCCAGCTACCAGAGATAAGGCCCAGTACCTCATGGACATTCACAAAGAACTCAAGGAAGAGATCCATAAAGCTCAAGAGCAGTACAAATATTATGCATATCAGCATTGTTCAAAATCCATCCTATCAAATCGGGGATAAAGTGTGGTTACTCAGAAATAATTTGCAAAACTTCGAGGCCTTGTGCAAAGCTAGACCATCAAAGATTTGGTCCATTCACCATCTTGGCCAAGGCTAATCTAGTCACCTTCAAGCTCCAGCTACCAAGTACCATTAGGATACATCTAGTTTTCCATGTATCCATGTTGGAACCATATCAAATTTCACAATTGATGGGGGAGAGACCTAGTCCTTCACCACCTATCGAGATTGATGATCATGAAGAATTTGAAGTCGAGCATGTCCTAGATTCGAGAATATCCCCTAGAATATTGGAGTACCTTATTCATTGGAAAGGTTATGACATCAGTGATCGTACTTTGGAACCTACAGAAAACTTTGAGAAAGCACCAATCAATGTTCAAGAATTCCATAGAGAAACCCAATGAAGCTGAGACCAAAGAACATGACTGCTCCTCGTGGAACTCGTCGCTTGAGGGGGAGGTGATTTCATGGACAAAGGAAACCATCTTGAACCTCATATTCCATCTGAATCTTATACCTCATGATTGGTTCCGAATTAGGAGAAACCAATGCTTCCATTGCATCTGGAATGTGCCAACACCCTAAGATTGATTGTCTTCTTGCTTGATTCTGACATCCAAAGACCATGCTTCGAATTGATGACATCATCAATTCATAACCGCCCTTGAATCTCCCTTGGAAAACCTATATACGGAGGGGTTGGCCACATTCATCCTCAGTCTTGCCAATACCAATCTTGGGAGCTCGAGGAGTCGTGACCACCAAGTAAGTACTCTCCAAGTTCTAGTTCCGGTTCTTGTCTTGTTCCTTGTTGCCATCTTGTCTAGTCTAGTTCTTGGACATCCTGTCTTGTCCTCTTGTAATCTCGTAGTATGAGATCTTGTCGAGTTATTTCTTGTATCTGGCTCATCTCCCTGAAGGGAATTCTTGTAATCCTGATATCTTGTTTCATACTTACGATCCTGGATTGTGGGATTTCATACATCATCTATAGTGGAGTTATCCATACCTATGAGTCTCAGGTTGTTGGATGCCTTGTATCAATCACATATTCTTGTATCATTTCCCCTATGTGGGTGTTCTTGTAATCAGAAGTATATTTCCGAAATCTTGTCTAGTGTAGTCAGAGAGCACAATCTAGTGCTCCCCTGACAACAGCCACATGTCTTGAGGTCTAAGCACACACACAACAACTGCAGCATGCCAAGACACGACCTGTCTATGGTCTTTGATCCATGCCTCGTAAGGATCTTTGTGGAGATGGTCAAGGGCTTTGAGACTGCATCGCTTCTCAAACTTGCAACATTTAATTATGTCCTTCACAACTATCATCTAAGGGCAGATTTGGTAAATCACACAGAAAAAGAGTAGGTGTTGGCAAGGTAAATCATGGTGAAAATGCAAAGTATGTTGGGACTTAGAAGAACACAATATCCCTTCACCTACCTTACCAGACAAAGATGAATCTTCCTTTTGATGCAACAACAACATCATCTGAACCTTCAGTGCGAAGGCTGTAAGACATCATCTCTGAGCGCACCATCTTTGAGCATTATGCTATCCTCTCCAAAGAGAGAGAGAGAGAGAGAAAGAGAGAGGGAGTCCTCAGCTTTGTGCTTTTCCATTTCTCTATACCCTTTTCCACATAGATAACAAGTGGGGATAGTAAGAATCATATGGTTACCTCATGCATGATTTCATCTGCTTACGTACAATGCAACATGAAAAAAATCCTTCTATTTTTTAAGAACATTTATGTGTGCAGCCACATGTCTCAAGAAGATTCATTGATATTGGTAGCAGACATCATTGCTTATGTCAGATTTGCTCTTGGTGGTCAGATAAATTTCAAGATAATCAATATTTATTTCAAGAGGTCCCAATGTAGAAATACATATGCATTGCATTCTTATGCTCTCTTATCCACATAAAAGAGGAAGAATATTACCATTCATTTGAATCATTCTCACACTTTTCATTCATGTGGAGAGTACACATAGTCTCCAAATGTTTTATTCTATGAGTTTCTCCACAAACTACTATAAGTCAGCTAATCAATTGGTAAACCTATTCTTATAGCACTTGGAGTAAAGTTGTGGAGGTTCCCTAGTTGGATCATGTGCAAATTGTGTTGTAATACAGTTTCTCTTTTTCAAGAACACATACCCATGCACAATAACACGAATTTTTGGGAAATCCATTTGAGATATTCTTTTTTTCAAAGGCCACTGATTATTTTTAACTTACAAAAAAGTATCTGGTTGATTTGTATCTTTTCGAAGGGTTCAACCCTCAATATTTGGCACTCCCTTTGGCACTAAGCACCCAATCTTGTAACTCAAGAATATAAGAAGAAGGTATTTTGTCTGTGTGCTTTGGGAGGCTAGTTTAAGCTCCCAAAAGAGGGTTTCTCTCTATGCATTCAAGGGTTACTCTAAGCCCCCTAAAGGATGTCCATTTTTGCAAGGGCTACTTTAAGCCCCCTCTCTTACCCCAAGTTCTCCAATGTCAAACAAAGAAGCAAGCTCATCATCCATGTCAGATTACTTACCTTCCTTTACACCCATGTTTACGTGTAAGGAAGAATGCTTCCATGGCTAGAACTATAATCTATGGAAAGATATAATGTATGCATACATGTACACGAATCTTCTCCATGAAGTTGTAGATGGGTTCAAACATGAACCACATAAGGCCAAAGATTTAGATTCTTGGAATATTTGGAATGTCAAGGACAAAAGAACATTAGGTCAAATTAATCTAGCACGTGATGGAGTGACAAAGGGTCATATCAATGCCTCTAAGACTTCTAAAGAAGCTTGGGACACACTAAAAAGTCTATATGAAGATAAAACTCCTTCAAAGATTTATGCTTTAGAGATCAAGTTCCACAATCTTTCTATTCATTCTCAAGAAACCATTCCAAAGGTGACTCAAAAGGGTGTGACGAAGTCATTTAAAGATGTTCTTTATGTAGCAAGACTTTGTAAGAACCTTCCCTCAGTGAAGGTTGTTACTAAGTGCAACATGACAATGCAATTTGATCATGAAAAAGTTCAAGTCGTTGATTGAGCATCCAAAGAAGTCATAGATCAAGGATTCAAATACAAAGGTCTCTACAAGCTTTCAAGTTTCATGGCTAAGGATTCCAACTTGAGCTTGTGGCTTCAGATTTGGACACACCTCTTACTATGTGAAGATTGCTCTCTTTGTACATGGACTTCCAAATCATGGTATAGTTTTGGAGCAAGAGGACTCATGGCTTTCCGGATCCTGGTACAATTTTGGAGCATGAGGACTCAGAGATACACTCTCAGTTTAAACCTTCGATCGCTACACCTCCCATTGTACCATCAATGGTTTTCATTTTCCCTCATCTTCAGTTGGAATTTACTCCAGGATCAATTGGCTTGTCATTTTGCATTCATCTCTTTGAGAGTCCACTTACCTTGTTTACAGTGGCATTCTGAGCATTCAAGGTTCCATTCATGGAGCCCAACGTCCTTCTATTCTCCATAAGATAATCTTGGATCTACTTGGATACATCACTCAGTTGGATCTTTCTTTGAGTCATCTTCTCGGTTCAGAGGGGGATTTCATGGTCCTACCAACACATATGAGGACTTTGTACATTCCATAGAGGCCTACAACATACAAATGTACTACCATGTGATTATAACTTCATGCTTCATGTTTTAAATTTCATTATTGCATGACCTATTTCTTGGTGATAAACATCTCATGGTGGATATTGTCAAAGATTTGGAGGTTCCCACATACCACATGGATTCATCATATGTATCTTGCATGGGAGTGATCTCGTCCAATGAAATCTTGTTCCATTTTTATACCTCATTGGTGGCATATCTATGGAGTATTTGCTCGGTCCATCTGGTGGACATCTTATGGAGTACCTGGCGATCGCACATGGTCGATTCAACTTGGAGGCTATGGATTTCCACATGGAGACTTTTTTTTTGGTGCGTGTGTCGTTGTTGCAACACCCATGTTGGACATTTCTCTGATACCCTAGGCAACCTCCATACTCTACAAAATGGAGTTGTAGAGGGGGCTTTGAGAATGTGAGAGTGCATCTCCATTTTGTATCTAGGAGACACTCCATTTCCATTTCATGTCCTTTTTATATTGTATGTCATTGTATTTGGGTATCTTGCCATTTTCTTCTACCAATGTATTCATTCTCCTTCAAGCGGAATTATCCCACATATGATGTACTTTCAAGAGCCCCCTCCAACTCTATATAAAGAGCTCCGCTCCCCCACTTTCTACTTGGTTAGAAGCTTGAGGAGCCTACTCCACGCTCCTGGCAAGCTCATTGTAGTCCATGTGAGTTTTCCCATTTCATGGTCTACTCACTTTTGAATCTCACATTCTTTCATTTTGTGAGTACACTTCTTTTCATTTTGCTTTGGCATGTGCACTCTCTATAAATCTTAACATTGTTCATTAATTCATCAACTACCTAATACCTCCTCCTAAAGTTATCTTACTCAATCACCTTTAGAGAGTAGAGAAAGTGTGGAACCAACTAGTTTGCATGTTGAGATCTCTCATAGGCATAATGATTTGGCTCTATAGAAGCCTTTGGAGCAACCAAAACAAAGAGAACTAGACATGTCCAGAAATGATGCTTATCAATTGACACCTAGTGATAATCATTACTCTAACTCTCTGATTCTAGATTTTGAGACTTCATGGCAAGAGAAAATTTGGAAGAAAGTGCACGAAGAAAAACGGAAGAAAATGAGCTTAGTTAAGCATCCCTTTGAGGAGGTTTGGATTTTAACTCTCCACTTTTAATTATTCTAGATGTCCAGAGTATTGAAAATATTAGTAAGGATATCTTTTCCCATGAGAACTTCAGTCTAATTACTCTACCAAGGTATTTAGGAATGCAGGAGAGTACTTTTGAATGTAAGAAAATCACATTGTTGAGATTCAAAAGGCCTAAACCTAATAAATCATATCATACAATGTTTGAATGTTTTAAAGCTAAGGTGAACTATGAGCTCACAATAGAGGAAAGATTCAAGCTAAAACCTCACTATTGGGAAGAAATTGATAAACAAATAGGTGTGGATCCCAAAGCCACAAAATTATAGTCACACATAAAATGAGTACCTCTTGATAAAGTGGGTGAATATAGTGAAGGCCATGAGGGTAATACTTGTATCCCCATTACCTTGAATGGTCACACCACTAAGACAACCATAGATGCAAAAGTTGCATGTATGTCTCCACCAAGACTCTATGGATAAAATGGGATAAACCAACATTGAGGCCAACAAGGATGAAACTTCAATTAGCAGATGGATACATGGACAAGCCTTTGGCTCTACTATAAGGAGTCATATGTTGATATATTTTGGTAGTGATGTGTATGAACACACTTAGGAACGTCAGGGCACTTCTTTCTCTCTTTAGACAGATTTTTTCCACTTGCATGTATACACACATATAACCCTAACAGCTCACTTATTTTTGTTCATTCACTTGTTAATACATCAAGTATTGTGTTGTGCCCCAATCTTCTTCTTCTTCCTTGTGTTGTTCGTGTGCTTTCATAAGCCTAGAACTCCAAGATTTGGTATCATCACAAAACTTCACTTCATCTAGGGCTTTCTCAACAACCCCTTAGATCACAATATTAGAATTAAATGAAAATTGGGGAGCATACTCGAGACAATTAGAAGTTCAAAAAAGCTTCTTTTTGTGTCATCAAAATTTTGATTTGAATTGTTTCAGCCTCCAAAGACAGTATCGTAGTGATTCTACAGGCAATTTTATTCCTTTTTGCCAAACATATATACAATTTTTAGTTCACCAATACAAGCATGTCATAGTTGGCTATATCTTTAGAAAAGCTCGACAGGGTGATTCTATTCAACTTTTTGATATACAATCAATTTTTTGCATCAGGGTATTTAGTCCCTAGCCATGGCTTAAAGAAATGTCGTATTACATATGTTGTTTGTTGAGGATAAGTTGGATCATACTAATTACCCATTGTTGGGATATATGGTGCATCATGTAATGGTAGCAAAAGGGTTGTAGAATATTGTGTAGAGTGTTGAAAATCATCCTACTACACTTGGAAATATAGTTATTGAAGGTGTTGGAGATGGAATTGAAGATGATGATGTTCAATTTCATGGTCATGCTTTGGTTCCTATTGTACCTACTGCATATCAACTTCATTTGGATAGCAGAGATGCTCATGCAAATTCATTGATAGCTTCATCGATCAAATGTGCCATTACCCCTTATATTCACTAAATGTGCCAACGATCAAGAAAAATATGTTGTCAGTTTTAGCAATAGCCAAGATCGGTTTGGTTTTCAAATTTGTTGATGACAGATATATAGTTCATGATCTCTCGAAAGGTCATGTTATTATTGCTACTGGCATTCTATGTTGTGGGTTGTTAGCTCATAGACTATGTGAAATCTATGAATGATACAACATATGTAGCTCAAGATTCTCATGCTATCTCATATGCAAAGCTTCAGCATGCATGCTTTGGTCATTTGAATTTTCCCAATTTTCTGTGCCTACAAAAATCTATAATGGTGTCATTCCTACCCAACGACACCTTCTAAACATGTTTGTGAGCAAAGTCTCAAGTGTCTATGTGCTTCAAATAGTTCCTAATTATGGCTGAAAATTTTTTAGCATGTAAATTGTGCACCCTGTGTTCTCATCAAGGATGGAAATACATGTCGTCTCATTTTAATGCATTTTTGGTTGCGCATGGGATAAAACATCAATGTATAGTGTCATATACACCTCAAAAAATTTTTGTTCAAAGAAAGAGTAGTTCTCTCATGATAATGGCAAGGTGTATGGTAAAAAGTCAGGCTTTACCACATAGGTTTTGGCTTGAGGTTGTTATGTGTGCAACATAGGTACTTAACAACTATCCCATCAAAGCACCATATGAGGCTTGGCATGGTCCCAAGCCATCTATTGCTCATATGCATGTCTTTGGTTGTCTGCCCTATGCATTAGTGCCTGAATCAAAATGCACAAAAATCGATGATAAAATAGTGAAGTATTTTTCTGTTGGGTACAGTTCTAAAAGAAAAGTTTATCGTCTATTTATCCACAAATTAGATGCATTTTGGTTAGCCATGATGTTGCTTTTGTAGAAGATGCAATTCGACCATTACTTTCATGTATGAAGGGGACAACATCTAGCTCTAAAGATGTGTATGAAACTTTGCTTCCTCATTTTACATGTGGACAATCAAGTGCTAGTCCAAATGAGGTGATTTCTTAGCCTTTACAAGTTCAAAATGATGATATAGATCATTCCATTTTTTATGAAAATCTACATGATGCACTTGTTGATGAGAGAGATGACATAGACGAGGCAAAAGCTATGCCTAAAATGGCTAGTGCAGACTTTGAGAGATAGAAAATTAGATACATTTTTCATATCGTACTCGTTTAGGTTCTCATACTGCTTGCTTTGCATTAGTTTTTCATGCAATGGTTGTCTCTCGACTTTGTGATGAGAATGAGCTTGAGCCGATAAAATTCAAAAAATTGGATGGTTGTTATGGAGCACAAAATTCAAAAAATTGGATGGTTGTTATGGAATCAGGATATGATGTTACTATGAGGAATGGTACTTGATCTTTATGTGATT
>CM035414.1:131704625-131722125 GCA_020310875.1 Ceratopteris richardii
GCACATCCAAGTTATTCAAGGACATATGTTAAAACAAAGTATTCTTACTTTTGGCCATGTATGAACCGGGATATTAGAAAATATGTAAATGAAAGTTTGAAGTGCCAACAGGTGAAATCTGAGTTTAACAGGATGCCAGGAATGCTTCAACCTTTGGATGTTCCAAATCAAAAGTGGGAGTCTATTTCTATGGACTTCATCACTAAGCTACCTATGACCAGAAGTAAGCATGATACCATATTTGTTGTAGTCGATCGGCTTACCAAGATGGCACACTTCTTTCCTATGAGAAAGACTGATACTGCTTTGAATGTTGCAAGAATCTTTGTAAAAGAAATATTTAGATTGCATGGAATGCCTAAAAGCATAATTTTTTATTGAGATTCTATATTTACGTCAAACTTCTGGAAAGCGACATTTGAATCCATTGGAACTCAACTTCGTATGAGTACAGCTTTCCATCCACAAACTGATGGGGAAACCGAGAGGGTTAACAGGGTAGTTGAGGATATGTTGTGTATGTATGTGAATGAAAAGCAGGATAATTGGAGTGAATATTTACCCTTGGTTGAGTTTGCATACAATAGTGCATGGCATGCATCTGTAAAAATGACTCCATTTGAAGCTATGTATGGTTATAATTGTTTGACTCCACCTTCGTTTTTGGGTTTTCCAAATAAAGTAGAAGTATCCAAAGAAATGCTTGATAAGATGGATGAAGAACTTGGAAAAATTAAGAAACATATAAGAGAAGCTCAGAAAAGACAAAATAAGTTCTATGATTTAAAGAGAAGACCACTTGAATTCCAAGTTGATGATATGGTATTTCTTAAAGTTAATCCTCACCGATCTAACTTGTTGCTAGGGAAGGATCATAGACTTTCTCCTCGATATGCAGGCCCTTTTAAAGTTTTGAAAAAGATCAGATCTCTTGCTTATTTGCTGGAATTACCTAAATATCTAAATGTGCATCTTGTATTTCATGTCAGCTTACTTAAAAGATATGTGTCTAATGTTGCTCATGTTTTGCATGACAATTATAAGCTGAAAGTCGATGGCTCTTTTGAGCTTCAACCGGAAATAATATTAGATAGGAAGGAAAGATTTCTTAGAAATAGATCTATAGTAGAAATTTTGGTGAAATGGCATTCATACCCAGTAGAAGATTCGAGTTGGGTGAATTTAGATGACTTTCTAACACATTATCCTTCTTTCCAACTCTGAGGACAGAGTTCTTAAAGGGGGGAAGAATTGTAATAGGCCTCTTTTCTAGTGAAATAATTCATTTTGAACTTTCTGAATTTCATTGTGGGGATAATGCTTAGAACGAACAATTAGGCCATTTTATGCATGTAGGATAAATTTTGGGTTGACAAGTTTCATATTCTCTCTCTAGACCTTAATTGCATCATGTTTTCCACTGGGATTTTGAAGGTGAAGATGAAAGAATTAAGCAAAACTCTCTATGAGGGAAAGGTAGAGCAAGTAGAAGAGAATAAAAGTGCGTGTGTGAGATTTTTGTGAATCATGTTCTAAGTACCTCGTTCAGGGTCCTACGTTTAGTTCATTGTAAGAAAATGCCTTGATTTCTCTCACCCTAGAATTTTAAACTTTGCAAGGCTCAAAAGGTGGATTTGGACCTCGGACGTCTCTAACACTATTGTGCAGATCAAAAAATTGAATAAAAGTGTCTCACACAAGCTTAACCTAATTCCTCATTGTTTTTGAGTTACACGGCTTTGAAAAGTGCCGTTAAAAAAAAAAACGAGGGCTTGTCTAATTCTATTCGAATTCGTGATTCTCATGCTCACGTGTCACCATGTCTAATTATGTATGTTTTCGGATATGTCTTCTTGGTGTTTTTCTGCTATTTTTGACAGGTATGCTAAAGAAAGGAAGTACACTACGATCGCATGGCTTTTCGCGAAAGTTTTGGAGAAACTCGACTTTTTCTAAATTTGGTGGATCGCACACTTCTTTGGGGAGCACGGCTGTGATCAAACGGAAAAAGATAAGAAGGCCTGCGCATCAACATGGAGGACACACAGAAATTTGAGAATTACCTTGTGATTGAGAGTGTGATTGAGAGTGTGATTGAGAGTGAGAGTGAGAGTGAGAGTGTGATTGAGAGTGCGAGTGAGAATGCGATTGTGATAGCTCGGGGGTGGTCGAGAGGTAGAGGCTTTGTCAAGAAGCAATTGTCCAAAGCTACTGTAACCATTGATTCACATCTATAATATCAGAATTCTTCCTTCTCTATGCCATATTTGTTCTACTCTTGCGCATTAGATTTTCTTTTACCTTGTGCAATCTATGCATTCTTCTCTCCACTGTTATTTCTGAGTAATTGAAAGATTGTGATTGGGGATAGATTGTGATTGAGGAAACGCTACAAGTGGTATCAGAGCCGAATCAATCCGCGGGAAGGATGGAAGGTCTAACACAAAAGGTTCGTGAACAAGAGGAGCTTATTCAGAAGCTTCTTGGTGAATTGCGCAAAGAACGAGGGGGAAAGCAACCAGAAGGAGCAACAAATTTGTTTGTGGAGTTGAACGATGAAATAGATGAAGGTGCGGGAACATCTAGTGTACCTCACGAAAAACAAAAACGCAATTCTGAAGATATGGAACCAGGTGAGTTTGCCCTTAACCAAGTCTTCAAGAAGGCAAAGTTAAATGATTTTGATGGCGAGAAGAAGAGTGGCGAAGATCTTGAGGCATGGATTGAAGAACTAGAAGATTTCTTTGACCTTCGACAATTTAGTGAAGAGTCCAAGGCAAAAGTTGGGATCCTGCATCTGCGTGGGATCGCAAAGCTATGGTGGAAGTCATATATGCAGACTCGAATGCGTTTTGGTCTTGTTCTATGGAAGGAATTTAGAGAACAAGCTGAAAAACGCTATTGTTCTCCACACTACCATATGGAGAAGAAGATGGAGTTCTACAATTTCCGACAACACGAAAGTAACAAGCATAGCTTATCTGTTGATGAGTACAAAGAGAAGTTCCTACGTCTTCATAAATATGCATTAGAGGTTAGTGGTAATGCTCTAAAGAGTAAATTTATTGAAGGGCTTCGTGAGGAACTTCGCTATCAAGTCAAGGGATCTGGATGCATTGATTTTCTTGATGCTGTTGCGATGGCTTAGAACTTTGAGAAGATGGAGAAGTTCAATTTGCAGAAGGCAAATAGAAGCAGATTCATTGCAACGGGACATAGGCCACAAAGACCTGTTGCAAAGAACATGAACAATTCAAAGAAAACACCATCTTCTAACGACCAAGGTAAGAACCCTGCTCGGCCGGTGGAAATCAAAGGAGGCGTCAACCAATTGAGTGGCAATAAGACCCTAATTTTATTGAGAGGGCAAAAAGACTTGGTCTGTGTTTTCGTTGCGGAAAGCAAGGGCATCGGACATGTGAGTGCCCGAACAAGGCAGTCTTTCGACCCACACAATCAAAAGCGATAAACATCATCGAGGAGGGTACAATTATTGAGGAAGCAGATGATTGGGGTAAGTGCGCTGACTCTACTTTATGTTGCATGGTGGTTAGTTCTTTCCCAAGGTTTCTGTAATCACGATTCCGGGTATGATTTCTACGCATAAAACCAGATTTTTGATCGATTCAGGTAGTACCCATTGTTTTCTATATTTCAAACTGGTACAGAATCTAGGGATAGCCCTAAATATGCAGATAACCAGACCTGTAGAGATGGCCAATGGACGAGTACACTACACGAAAGGATATGTTGAAAACCTTGAATTTACTCTTTCTAATAGACGCTTTTCTGGAAGCTTCCATGTAATTGAGATGAAACAGAGTGATGTAATCATAGGCATGGATTGGTTAGTTAAAAATTCTGCGACAATTAATTGTGAACAAAGAACGATCACTGTGAAGCTAAATGATGAATCTATTCATATTCTAGGTGATGTCTTTAATCCTAAGCCTACTCTTATTTCTGTTATGCAGATAGTTAGAGGTATACGTGATGGCTGCAGAACATTTGTAGTGTATGTGAACAATATGCATCAGGAAGGTAATGACGAAGATATTCCAAATTACGTAGGAAATCTCTTGAAAGAATATGCCGATGTATTTCCAGAAGACTTGCCTGGTATACCCCCACCTAGGCAGATTGACCACGCCATTGACCTATATCCTGGGAGTGAACCATATTCTAGAGCACCCTATAGATTTAACATTGATGAACTAAAGGAGCTTAAGATTCAATTAGATGATCTTTTGAAGAAAGGCTTAATAAAACTGAGTGTCTCACCTTGGGGTGCACCCATTTTATTTCAGAAGAAGAAAGACGGCTCTTACAGATTATGCATTGACTATAGGGGGTTGAATAAAAGAACAATTAAGAATAAGTATCCACTCCCTCACATAGATGACTTATTAGGTCAATTAAGTGGAGCGACCGTATTCACAAAGATTGACTTAAGGTTTGGATATCACCAAATTAGGATCAAAACAGAGGATATTCCTAAGACGGCTTTTTGAACACGATATGGTCACTATGAGTTTACGATTCTACCTTTTGGTTTAACAAACGCTCCTGCCACATTTATGTGCTTGATGAATAATATTTTTCACGATTACCTAGATGAATTCATCTTAGTCTTCCTTGATGATATATTTGTGTACTCTAAAGATGATTCGGAGCATGCGGTACATCTCAAGAAGACTTTGCAAACTCTTAGAGAACACAAATTGTATGGGAAAAAGAGAAAGTGTTTCTTTGCTAAGGATAAACTTGTGTATCTAGGAAGTGTAATATCAAAAGAAGGAATCCTTATAGATGAAGATAAAGTAAAAACAATAGTTGATTGGCCGATTCCTAAGACTGTAAGGGATGTTAGAAGTTTTCTTGGGTTGGCACAATATGAGAGAGCACATATTAAGGATTTCTCTAAGATAGCTACTCCCCTCACCGAATTAACTAAAAAGAATGTAGGATTTGCGTGGAGTGATGCCTCTCAAAAATCATTTGAAACATTGAAACAAAAAGTCATTGAGAATTGTGTTTTGAAAATACCAGAAATGGGAAAGCCTTTTGTGGTTGCATGTGATGCAAGTGGTAGTCAAATAGGATGTGTTATTTCACAGGATGGCAGGGTGGTCGCATATGAGTCCAGAAAACTAAGAAAGCATGAACTTAACTATCCTACTCATGATTTAGAAATGCTTGCTGTTGTGCATGCACTTAAGCATTGGAGACATCTATTGTTAGGGGTTAAGTTTGAATTGAAAACAGATCATCAAAGTCTAAAATACATCTTCACTCAACCATTGCTTAACAACAGGCAGAAGCGTTGGATTGAATTATTAAGCGAGTATGATTTTGACATTAAGTATCTTGTTGGTAAGGAAAATAAGGTTGCTGATGCATTGAGCCGGAGACTTTTGTGTAATCTCGTTTCTGTAATAAATTCTGATTTTCTCAATCAAATTCAAGAAGAGATAAAACAGGATCCTTTTTATGCACCTATTTTGAATGCTTTGAGTGCGAACAGGGGATCGACGTATGAGGAAAAATTTCATTTGCAGAATGGAACACTGTATTCTAACAATCGGCTATGCTTATCTTTTGAATCTCCACTAAAAGTTAAAATACTGCATGATTGTCATGATGCACCTTTTTTTGCACATCCAGGTTATTCAAGGACATGTTAAAACAAAGTATTCTTACTTTTGGCCGTGTATGAAGCGGGATATTAGAAAATATGTAAATGAATGTTTGAAGTGCCAACAGGTGAAATTTGAGTTCCAAATCAGAAGTGGGAGTCTATTTCTATGGACTTTATCACTAAGCTACCTATGACCAGAAGTAAGCATGATACGATATTTGTTGTAGTCGATCGGCTTACCAAGATGGCACACTTCTTTCCTATGAGAAAGACTGATACTGCTTTGAATGTTGCAAGAATCTTTGTAAAAGAAATATTTCGATTGCATGGAATGCCTAAAAGCATAATTTCTGATAGAGATTCTAGATTTACGTCAAACTTTGGGAAAGCGACATTTGAATCCGTTGGAACTCAACTTCATATGAGTACAGCTTTCCATCCACAAACTGATGGGGAAACCGAGAGGGTTAACAGGGTAGTTGAGGATATGTTGCGTATGTATGTGAATGAAAAGCAGGATAATTGGAGTGAATATTTACCCTTGGTTGAGTTTGCATACAATAGTGCATGGCATGCATCTGTAAAAATGATTCCGTTTGAAGCTATGTATGGTTATAATTGTTTGACTCCACCTTCGTTTTTGGGTTTTCCAAATAAAGTAGAAGTATCCAAAGAAATGCTTGATAAGATGGATGAAGAACTTGGAAAAATTAAGAAACATATAAGAGAAGCTCAGAAAAGACAAAAGAAGTTCTATGATTTAAAGAGAAGACCACTTGAATTCCAAGTTGATGATATGGTATTTCTTAAAGTTAATCCTCACCGATCTAACTTGTTGCTAGGGAAGGATCATAGACTTTCTCCTCGATATGCAGGCCCTTTTAAAGTTTTGAAAAAGATCGGATCTCTTGCTTATTTGCTTGAATTACCTAAATATCTAAATGTGCATCCTGTATTTCATGTCAGCTTACTTAAAAGATATGTGTCTAATGTTGCTCATGTTTTGCAGGACAATTATAATCTGAAAGACGATGGCTCTTTTGAGCTTCAATCGGAAATAATATTAGATAGGAAGGAAAGATTTCTTAGAAATAGATCTATAGTAGAAATGTTGGTGAAATGGCATTCATACCCAGTAGAAGATTCGAGTTGGGTGAATTTAGTTGACTTTCTAACACATTATCCTTCTTTCCAACTCTGAGGACAGAGTTCTTAAAGGGGGGAAGAATTGTAATAGGCCTCTTTTCTAGTGAAATAATTCATTTTGAACTTTCTGAATTTCATTGTGGGGATAATGCTTAGAACAAATAATTAGGTCATTTTATGCATGTAGGAAAAATTTTGGGTTGACAAGTTTCATATTCTCTCTCTAGACCTTAATTGCATCATGTTTTCCAGTGGGATTTTGAAGGTGAAGATGAAAGAATTAAGGAAAACTATGTATGAGGGAAAGGTAGAGCAAGTAGAAGAGAATAAAAGTGCCTGTGTGAGATTTTTGTGAATCATGTTCTAAGTACCTCGTTCAGGGTCCTACGTTTAGCTCATTGTAAGAAAATGCCTTGATTTTACTCTCTCTCTCTAGAATTTTAAACCTTGCAGGGCTCAAAAGTGGCAATTGGAGGTGGATTTGGACCTCGAACGTCTTCAACACTATTGTGTAGATCAAAAAATTGAATAAAAGTGTCTCTCACAAGCTTAACCTAATTCCTCATTGATTTTGAGTTATAGGGATTTGAAAAGTGCCATTTTTTCCAACACTTAAAAAAAAAAAAAGAGGGCTTGTCTAATTCTATTCGAATCCGTGATTCTCATGCTCACGTGTCACCATGTCTAATTATGTATGTTTTCGGATATGTCTTCTTGGTGTTTTCTGCTATTTTTGACAGGTATGCTAAAGAAAGGAAGTACACTACGATCGCATGGCTTTTTGCGAAAGTTTTGGAGAAACTCGACTTTTTCTAAATTTGGTGGATCGCACACTTCTTTGGGGAGCACGGCTACGATCAAACGGAAAAAGATAAGAAGGCATGCGCATCAATACGGAGGACACACAGAAATCTGAGAATTACCTTGTGATTGAGAGTGAGAGTGACAGTGAGAGTGTGATTGAGAGTGCGAGTGAGAATGCGATTGTGATAGCTCGGGGGTGGTCGGGAGGTAGAGGCTTCGTCAAGAAGCTATTGTCCAAAGCTACTGTAACCATTGATTCACATCTTTAATATCAGAATTCTTCCTTCTCTGCACCATATTTGTTCTACTCTTCCGCATCAGATTTTCTTTTACCTTGTGCAATCTCTGCGTTCTTCTCTCCACTGTTATTTCTGAGTAATCGAAAGATTGTGATTGGGGATAGATTGTGATTGAGGAAACGCTACAAGTGGTATCAGAGCCGAATCAATCCCCGAGAACGATGGAAGGTCTAAAACAAAAGGTTCGTGAACAAGAGGAGCTTATTCAGAAGCTTCTTGGTGAATTGCGCAAAGAACGAGGGGGAAAGCAACCAGAAGGAGCAACAAATTTGTTTGTGGAGCTGAACGATGAAATAGATGAAGGTGCGGAAACATCTAGTGTACCTCGCGAAAAACAAAAACGCAATTCTGAAGATATGGAACTAGGTGAGTTTGCCCTTAACCAAGTCTTCAAGAAGGCAAAGTTAAATGATTTTGATGGCGAGAAGAAGAGTGGTGAAGATCTTGAGGCATGGATTGAAGAACTAGAAGATTTCTTTGACCTTCGACAATTTAGTGAAGAGTCCAAGGCAAAAGTTGGGATCCTGCATCTGCGTGGGATCGCGAAGCTACGGTGGAAGTCATATATGCAGACTCGAACGCGTTCCGGTCCTGTTCTATGGAAGGAATTTAGAGAACAAGCTGAAAAACGCTATTGTTCTCCACACTACCATATGGAGAAAAAGATGGAGTTCTACAATTTTCGACAACACGAAAGTGACAAGCATAGCTTATCTGCTGATGAGTACAAAGAGAAGTTCATACGTCTTCATAAATATGCATTAGAGGTTAGTGGTAATGCTCTAAAGAGTAAATTTATTGAAGGGCTTCGTGAGGAACTTTGCTATCAAGTCAAGGGATCTCGATGCATTGATTTTCTTGATGCTATTGCGATGGCTGAGAACTTTGAGAAGATGGAGAAGTTCAATTTGCAGAAGGCATATAGAAGTAGATTCATTGCAACGGGACATAGGCCACAAAGACCTGTTGCAATGAACATGAACAATTCAAAGAAAACTCCATCTTCTAACGACCAAGGTAAGAACCCTGCTCGCCGGGTGGAAAATCAAAGGAGGCGTCAACCAATTGAGTGGCAACAAGACCCTAATTTTATTGAGAGGGCAAAAAGACTTGGTCTGTGTTTTCGTTGCGGGGAGCAAGGGCATCGGACATATGAGTGCCCGAACAAGGCAGTCTTTCGACCCGCACAATCAAAAGCGATAAACATCATCGAGGAGGGTACAATTATTGAGGAAGCAGATGATGGGGGTAAGTGCGCTGACTCTACTTTACGTTGCATGGTGGTTAGTTATTTCCCAAAGGTTTCTGTAATCACGATTCCGGGTATGATTTCTGCGCATAAAACCAGATTTTTGATCGATTCAGGTAGTACCCATTGTTTTCTATCTTTCAAATTGGTACAGAATCTAGGGATAGCCCTAAATGTGCAGATAACCAGACCTGTAGAGATGGCCAATGGACGATTACACTACACGAAAGGATATGTTGAAAACCTTGAATTTAATCTTTTTAATAGACGCTTTTCTGGAAGCTTCCATGTAATTGAGATGAAACAGAGTGATGTAATCATAGGCATGGATTGGTTAGTTAAAAATTCTACGACAATTAATTGTGAACAAAGAACGATCACTGTGAAGCTAAATGATGAATCTATTCATATTCTAGGTAATGTCTTTAATCCTAAGCCTACTCTTATTTCTGCTATGCAGATAGCTAGAGGTATACGTGATGGCTGCAGAACATTTGTAGTGTATGTGAGCAATCTGCATCAGGAAGGTAATGACGAAGATATTCCAAATTACGTAGGAAATCTCTTGAGAGAATATGCCGATGTATTTCCAGAAGACTTGCCTGGTATAGCCCCACCTAGGCAGATTGACCACGCCATTGACCTATATCCAGGGAGTGAACCATATTCTAGAGCACCCTATAGATTTAACATTGATGAACTAAAGGAGCTTAAGATTCAATTAGATGATCTTTTGAAGAAAGGCTTAATAAAACCGAGTGTCTCACCTTGGGGTGCGCCCGTTTTATTTCAGAAGAAGAAAGACGGCTCTTACAGATTATGCATTGACTATAGGGGGTTGAATAAAAGAACAATTAAGAATAAGTATCCACTCCCTCACATAGATGACTTATTAGGTCAATTAAGTGGAGCGTCCGTATTCACAAAGATTGACTTAAGATCTGGATATCACCAAATTAGGATCAAAACAGAGGATATTCCTAAGACGGCTTTTCGAACACGATATGGTCACTATGAGTTTACGGTTCTACCTTTTGGTTTAACAAACGGTCCTGCCACATTTATGTGCTTGATGAATAATATTTTTCACGATTACCTAGATGAATTCATCTTAGTCTTCCTTGATGATATATTTGTGTACTCTAAAGATGATTCGGAGCATGCGGTACATCTCAAGAAGACTTTGCAAACTCTTAGAGAACACAAATTGTATAAGAAAAAGAGTAAGTGTTTCTTTGCTAAGGATAAACTTGTGTATCTAGGAAGAGTAATATCAAAAGAAGGAATCCTTATAGATGAAGATAAAGTAAAAACAATAGTTGATTGGCCCATTCCTAAGACTCTAAGGGATGTTAGAAGTTTTCTTGGGTTGGCACAATATGAAAAGAGCACATATTAAGCATTTCTCTAAGATAGCTACTCCCCTCACCGAGTTAACTAAAAAGAATGTAGGATTTGCGTGGAGTGATGCCTGTCAAGAATCATTTGAAACATTGAAACAAAAAGTCGTTGAGAATTGTGTTTTGAAAATACCAAAAATGGAAAAGCCTTTTGTCGTTGCATGTGATGCAAGTGGTAGTCAGATAGGATGTGTTATTTCACAGGATGGCAGGGTGGTCGCATATGAGTCTAGAAAACTAAGAAAGCATGAACTTAACTGTCCTACTCATGATTTAGAAATGCTTGTTGTTGTGCATGCACTTAAGCATTGGAGAAATCTATTGTTAGGGGTTAAGTTTGAATTGAAAACAGATCATCAATGTCTGAAATACATCTTCACTCAACCATTGCTTAACAACATGCAGAAGCGTTGGATTGAATTATTAAGCGAGTATGATTTTGACATTAAGTATCTTGCTGGTAAGGAAAATAAGGTTGCTCATGCATTGAGTCGGAGACCTTTGTGTAATCTTGTTGCTGTAATAAATTCTGATTTTCTCAATCAAATTCAAGAAGAGATAAAATAGGATCCTTTTTATGCACCTATTTTGAATGCTTTGAATGCGAACAGGGGGTCGACGTATGAGGAAAAATTTCATTTGCAGAATGGAACACTGTATTGTAACAATCGGCTATGCTTATCTTCTGAATCTCCACTAAAAGTTAAAATACTGCATGATTGTCATGATGCACCTTTTTCTGCACATCCAGGTTATTCAAGGACATATGTTAAAACAAAGTATCCTTACTTTTGGCCGTCTTCATAAATATGCATTAGAGGTTAGTGGTAATGCTCTAAAGAGTAAATTTATTGAAGGGCTTCGTGAGGAACTTCGCTATCAAGTCAAGGGATCTAGATGCATTGACTTTCTTGATGCTGTTGCGATGGCTGAGAAATTTGAGAAGATGGAGAAGTTCAATTTGCAGAAGGCAAATAGAAGCAGATTCATTGCAACGGGACATAGGCCACAAAGACCTGTTGCAATGAACATGAACAATTTAAAGAAAACTCCATCTTCTAACGACCAAGGTAAGAACCCTGCTCGGCCGGTGGAAAATCAAAGGAGGCGTCAACCAATTGAGTGGCAACAATACCCTAATTTTATTCAGAGGGCAAAAAGACTTGGTCTGTGTTTTCGTTGCGGGGAGCAAGGGCATCGGACATATGAGTGCCCAAACAAGGCAGTGTTTCGACCCGCACAATCAAAAGCGATAAACATCATCGAGGAGGGTACAATTATTAAGGAATCAGATGATGGGGGTAAGTGCGCTGACTCTACTTTACGTTGCATGGTGGTTAGTTCTTTCCCAAAGGTTTCTGTAATCATGATTCCGGGTATGATTTCTGCGCATAAAACCAGATTTTTGATCGATTCAGGTAGTACCCATTGTTTTCTATCTTTCAAATTGGTATAGAATCTAGGGATAGCCCTAAAATATGCAGATAACCAGACCTCTAGGGATGACCAATGGACGATTACACTACACGAAAGGATATATTGAAAAACCTTGAATTTACTCTTTCTAATAGACGCTTTTCTGGAAGCTTCCATGTAATTGAGATGAAACAGAGTGATGTAATCGTAGGCATGGATTGGTTAGTTAAAAATTCGACGACAATTAATTTTGAACAAAGAACGATCACTGTGAAGCTAAATGATGAATCTATTCATATTCTAGGTGAAGACTTTAATCCTAAGCCTACTCTTATTTCTGCTATGCAGATAGTTAGAGGTATACGTGATGGCTGCAGAACATTTGTAGTGTATGTGAACAATCTGCATCAGGAAGGTAATGACGAAGATATTCGCGATTACGTAGGAAATCTCTTGAAAGAATATGCTGATATATTTCCAGAAGACTTGCCTGGTATACCCCCACCTAGGTAGATTGACCACGCCTCTGACCTATATCCAGGGAGTGAACCATATTCTAGAGCACCCTATAGATTTAACATTGATGAACTAAAGGAGCTTAAGATTCAATTAGATGATCTTTTGAAGAAAGGCTTAATAAAACCGAGTGTCTCACCTTGGGGTGCGCCTGTTTTATTTCAGAAGAAGAAAGACGGCTCTTACAGATTATGCATTGACTATAGGGGGTTGAATAAAAGAAGAATTAAGAATAAGTATCCACTCCCTCACATAGATGACTTATTAGGTCAATTAAGTGGAGCGACCGTATTCACAAAGATTGACTTAAGATCTGGATATCACCAAATTAGGATCAAAACAGAGGATATTCCTAAGACGGCTTTTCAAACACGATATGGTCACTATGAGTTTACGGTTCTACCTTTTGGTTTAACAAACGCTCCTTCCACATTTATGTGCTTGATGAATAATATTTTTCACAATTACCTAGATGAATTCATCTTAGTCTTCCTTGATGATATATTTGTGTACTCTAAAGATGATTCGGAGCATGCCGTACATCTCAAGAAGACTTTGCAAACTCTTAGAGAACACAAATTGTATGGGAAAAAGAGTAAGTGTTTCTTTGCTAAGGATAAACTTGTGTATCTAGGAAGAGTAATATCAAAAGAAGGAATCCTTATAGATGAAGATAAAGTAAAAACAATAGTTGATTGGCCGATTCCTAAGACTGTAAGGGATGTTAGAAGTTTTCTTGGGTTGGCACAATATGAAAGAGCACATATTAAGGATTTCTCTAAGATAGCTACTCCCCTCACCGAATTAACTAAAAAGAATGTAGGATTTGCGTGGAGTGATGCCTATCAAAAATCATTTGAAACATTGAAACAAAAAGTCGTTGAGAATTATGTTTTGAAAATACCAGAAATGGGAAAGCCTTTTGTGGTTGCATGTGATGCAAGTGGTAGTCAGATAGGATGTGTTATTTCACAGGATGGCAGGGTGGTCGCATATAAGTCCAGAAAACTAAGAAAGCATGAACTTAACTATCCTACTCATGATATAGAAATGCTTGTTGTTGTGCATGCACTTAAGCATTGGAGACATCTATTGTTAGGGGTTAAGTTTGAATTGAAAACAGATCATCAATGTCTAAAATACATCTTCCCTCAACCATTGCTTAACAACATGCAGAAGCGTTGGATTGAATTAATAAGCGAGTATGATTTTGACATTAAGTATCTTGCTGGTAAGGAAAATAAGGTTGCTCATGCATTGAGTCGGAGACCTTTGTGTAATCTTGTTGCTGTGATAAATTCTGATTTTCTCAATCAAATTCAAGAAGAGATAAAACAGGATCCTTTTTATGCACCTATTTTGAATGCTTTGAATGCGAACAGGGGATCGACGTATGAGGAAAAATTTCATTTGCTGAATGGAACACTGTATTGTAACAATCGGCTATGCTTATCTTCTGAATCTCCACTAAAAGTTAAAATACTGCATGATTGTCATGATGCACCTTTTTCTGCACATCCAGGTTATTCAAGGACATATGTTAAAACAAAGTATTCTTACTTTTGGCCGTGTATGAAGCGGGATATTAGAAAATATGTAAATGAATGTTTGGAGTGCCAACAAGTGAAATCTGAGTTTAAGAGGATGCCAGGAATGCTTCAACCTTTGGATGTTCCAAATCAGAAGTGGGAGTCTATTTCTATGGACTTTATCACTAAGCTACCTATGACCAGAAGTAAGCATGATACCATATTTGTTGTAGTCGATCGGCTTACCAAGATGGCACACTTCTTTCCTATGAAAAAGACTGATACTGCTTTGAATGTTGCAAGAATCTTTGTAAAAGAAATATTTCGATTGCATGGAATGCCTAAAAGCATAATTTCTGATAGAGATTCTAGATTTACGTCAAACTTCTGGAAAGTGACATTTGAATCCATTGGAACTCAACTTCGTATGAGTACAACTTTCCATCCACAAACTGATAGGGAAACCGAGAGGGTTAACAGGGTAGTTGAGGATATGTTGCGTATGTATGTAAATGAAAAGCAGGATAATTGGAGTGAATATTTACCCTTGGTTGAGTTTGCATACAATAGTGC
This sequence comes from Ceratopteris richardii, assembly GCA_020310875.1. Lineage (NCBI taxonomy): Eukaryota > Viridiplantae > Streptophyta > Polypodiopsida > Polypodiales > Pteridaceae > Ceratopteris > Ceratopteris richardii. Next base: position 131,719,196 of record CM035414.1, read on the forward strand.
ATGGCATGCATCTGTAAAAATGACTTCGTTTGAAGCTATGTATGGTTATAATTCTTTGACTCCACCTTCGTTTTTGGGTCTTTCAAATAAAGTAGAAGTATCCAAAGAAATGCTTGATAAGATGGATGAAGAACTTGGAAAAATTAAGAAACATATAAGAGAAGCTCAGAAAAGACAAAAGAAGTTCTATGATTTAAAGAGAAGACCACTTGAATTCCAAGTTGATGATATGGTATTTCTTAAAGTTAATCCTCACCGATCTAACTTGTTGCTAGGGAAGGATCATAGACTTTCTCCTCGATATGAAGGCCATTTTAAAGTTTTGAAAAAGATCGGATCTCTTGCTTATTCGCTGGAATTACCTAGATATCTAAATGTGCATCCTGTATTTCATGTCAGCTTACTTAAAAGATATGTGTTTAATGTTGCTCATGTTTTGCAGGACAATTATAAGCTGAAAGACGATGGCTCTTTTGAGCTTCAACCGGAAATAATATTAGATAGGAAGGAAAGATTTCTTAGAAATAGATCTATAGTAGAAATTTTGGTGAAATGGCATTCATACCCAGTAGAAGATTCGAGTTGGGTGAATTTAGATGACTTTCTAACACATTATCCTTCTTTCCAACTCTGAGGACAGAGTTCTTAAAGGGGGGAAGAATTGTAATAGGCCTCTTTTCTAGTGAAATATTAATTCTGAACTTTCTGAATTTCATTGTGGGGATAATGCTTAGAATGAATAATTAGGTCATTTTATGCATGTAGGAAAAATTTTGGGTTGACAAGTTTCATATTCTCTCTCTAGACCTTAATTGCATCATGTTTTCCAGTGGGATTTTGAAGGTGAAGATGAAAGAATTAAGGAAAACTCTCTATGAGGGAAAGGTAGAGCAAGTAGAAGAGAATAAAAGTGCCTGTGTGAGATTTTTGTGAATCATGTTCTAAGTACCTCGTTCAGGGTCCTACGTTTAGTTCATTGTAAGAAAATGCATTAATTTTACTCTCTCTCTAGAATTTTAAACCTTGCAGGGCTCAAAAGTGGCATTTGGACCTCGGACGTCTCTAACACTATTGTGCAGATCAAAAAATTGAATAAAAGTGTCTCTCACAAGCTTAACCTAATTCCTCATTGTTTTTGAGTTACAGGGCTTTGAAAAGTGCCGTTTTTTCCAACACTTAAAAAAAAAAACAAAAAAAAAACGAGGGCTTGTCTAATTCTATTCGAATCCGTGATTCTCATGCTCACGTGTCACCATGTCTAATTATGTCACCATGTGCGAGTGAGAATGCGATTGTGATAGCTCGGGGGTGGTCGGGAGGTAGAGGCTTCGTCAAGAAGCTATTGTCCAAAGCTACTGTAACCATTGATTCACATCTATAATATCAGAATTCTTCCTTCTCTGCGCCATATTTGTTCTACTCTTCCGCATCAGATTTTCTTTTACCTTGTGCAATCTCTGCGTTCTTCTCTCCACTATTATTTTTGAGTAATCGAAAGATTGTGATTGGGGATAGATTGTGATTGAGAAAACGCTACAAGTGGTATCAGAGCCGAATCAATCCGCGGGAGCGATGGAAGGTCTAACACAAAAGGTTCGTGAACAAGAGGAGCTTATTCAAAAGCTTCTTGGTGAATTGCGCAAAGAACGAGGGGGAAAGCAACCAGGAGCAACAAATTTGTTTGTGGAGCTGAACGATGAAATAGATGAAGGTGCGGGAACATCTAGTGTACCTCGCGAAAAACAAAAACGCAATTCTGAAGATATGGAACCAGGTGAGTTTGCCCTTAACCAAGTCTTCAAGAAGGCAAAGTTAAATGATTTTGATGGCGAGAAGAAGAGTGGCGAAGATCTTGAGGCATGGATTGAAGAACTAGAAGATTTCTTTGACCTTCGACAATTTAGTGAAGAGTCCAAGGCAAAAGTTGGGATCCTGCATCTGCGTGGGATCGCGAAGCTATGGTGGAAGTCATATATGCAGACTCGAACGCGTTCTGGTCCTGTTCTATGGAAGGAATTTAGAGAACAAGCTGAAAAATGCTATTGTTCTCCACACTACCATATGCAGAAGAAGATGGAGTTCTACAATTTTCGACAACACGAAAGTGACAAGCATAGCTTATCTGTTGATGAGTACAAAGAGAAGTTCCTACGTCTTCATAAATATGCATTAGAGGTTAGTGGTAATGCTCTAAAGAGTAAATTTATTGAAGGGCTTCGTGAGGATCTTCGCTATCAAGTCAAGGGATCTGGATGCATTGATTTTCTTGATGCTGTTGCGATGGCCGAGAACTTTGAGAAGATGGAGAAGTTCAATTTGCAGAAGGCAAATAGAAGCAGATTCATTGCAACGGGACATAGGCCACAAAGACCTGTTGCAATGAACATGAACAATTCAAAGAAAACTCCATCTTCTAACGACCAAGGTAAGAACCTTGCTCGGTCGGTGGAAAATCAAAGGAGGCGTCAACCAATTGAGTGGCAACAAGACCCTAATTTTATTCAGAGGGCAAAAAGACTTGGTCTGTGTTTTCGTTGCGGGGAGCAAGGGCATCGGACATATGAGTGCGCGAACAAGGCAGTCTTTCGACCCGCACAATCAAAAGCAATAAACATCATCGAGGAGGGTACAATTATTGAGGAAGCAGATGATGGGGGTAAGTGCGCTGACTCTACTTTACGTTGCATGGTGGTTAGTTCTTTCCCAAAGGGTTCTGTAATCACGATTCCGGGTATGATTTCTGCGCATAAAACCAGATTTTTGATCGATTCAGGTAGTACCCATTGTTTTCTATCTTTCAAATTGGTAAAGAATCTAGGGATAGCCTTTAATATGCAGATAACCAGACCTGTAGAGATGGCCAATGGACGATTACAGTACACGAAAGGATATGTTGAAAACCTTGAATTTACTCTTTCTAATAGACGCTT
>CM035414.1:131738667-131741167 GCA_020310875.1 Ceratopteris richardii
ATTTGTCCAAGGCAACACTGGGATCACTTGAATTATTAGGAGCAGAGTAAGTGGACAACCAGCCAACACAAGCTGAGGACCCCCCAAAAGCGGTCGAGAAGAGAATAAGAGTGGAGACCAGAGTACCTGATTTGGCAGAGTATTGGACTTGACAGAGTTCTAGAAAAGTGCAAGTCAAAGTAAGAGTGGAGGTAACACAGTAGTGGAGTAACCACCTGGCACATGTGGTTTATATAAAGAAAGGACCTCCAGTACTAAGAGAGGGGGATCAGATATCAAAAATCTTGTCGCGACATATAGAGAAGGAAAGTACATAGACGAGTGAGGATACTTGAGTGAAGTTGGTCAAAGCTCAGCTCCAGAGGTTAGACGAGAGGCTCTGTTCTTGTCATAGAGGGTGGACAAGCAGAGTGACTCTACAAGGCTGAGTCCTCCAGCAAGAGGCTTGCGTGCTTCAGCAGCACATTGGAGGTTGGATTGTGAAGTTGCCAGTTTGCATCAGGAGCTTCCCTTGCATCAGGAGCTTCCCTTAGGAGCCACTACTCCCGTTCATTGTGATTGTACCACCTATCTTGTATACTTTCCATGCTTGATGTTAATATAGTAATGCTTCAATGACTCAATTTTGACTCTATTTCTGACGATTCCTTCGCATTGTCTCATTTTATAATCTTCTTGTGGTTTTGTGCAAAGCATACACATAGTGCATACTGTGTAAAAGAACCCTCCTCGAGCACAAGAAGAACAAGAATTTCCTCTATAGGAGAGGTGGAAAAGGAGAGAGATGGAGGCCAAAGGCTAGATGACCAAGGTCTAGGTGGCCAAGGACTAGTGAATGCGGGTGAGGAGAGGTGGAGGATAAGGCTAGTGGACAAGGACAAGGAGAGGTGGAGAGGACTAGAGGTGGAAGCCAAGGGCTAGAGATGGCTGAGAATGAGGAGAGTTGGAGAGGGAAGGAGGCGGAGGCCAAGGACTAGATGGTTAAGGATGAGGAGAGGTGGAGAAGTGGAGAGGATGGCAGATGGAGGCCAATGCGCCAAGCCAAGGGCTGGATAGCCAACGGCAAGGAGAGGCGGAGGGGCAAGAGGTGGAGGCCAATGTGTTGAGCTAAGGGCTATATGTATTATGGACAAGCGCTAGATGGCAAAGGCTAGGTGGCCAAGGGCTACATGGTCAAGGGCAAATAGAGGTAAAGAGGGTAAGAGGCATAGGCCTAGGCTAGGTGGCCACGGACTAGATGCCCAAGGGCAAGGAGAGTGGAAGGGGCAATAGGTGGAGGCCCAAGGCTGGATGGCCACGGACGAGGAGAGGCAAAGGGGGCGAGAGGTGGAAGCCAAGGGCTAGATGGTTGAGGAGAGGCAGAGAGGGCAAGAGGTGGAGACCAAGGGCTTGATGTCCAAAGGCAAGAAGAGGTGGAGAGAGCAAGAGATGGAGGTCACAGGTAAGAAGCGATGGAAAGGACAAGAGGTGGAGACCAAGGGCTAGATGGCCAATGATAAGGAGAGGTGGAGAGCATGAGAGATGGAGGCCAAGGGTTATATGGCCAAGGGCGAGGAGAGGTGGAAAGGGTGAGAGGTGGAGGCCAATGTGCCAAGCACAAAATGCCGAAGTAGGTAGAGAATCATACAGAATTACCCACTATACCATTAGGAGAGTAGCCCAAGAGCACGGTCCTACTTGGCATGCTGAAATTTCTACTAACCGAGGGAATGTGTGCCAATTGACTGAATACATTCACAATAAGGCATGCGCATTGATATTTTGGTCATTGCAATATTCAGTATTCACAAGTGGACGACTCGAGATAGCAAGCAAAGGAACAAATTATATTGATTGTAAGAGTCAAGACTATAACACGGAATTGTCTTACCTTCTCCAAGAGCTTCAACATCAACTGAATGGACCTTGGAGGGTATTAACCATCCTAGCATGGTAGCTACTACACTTTTTGCACATTGGTTGCCTTGCTACTTTGGTAATTTGGTCAACCAAGCACTCTCTATAATCTTTAAGTCTCACACCTTCTGCAATCTCTTCTTTTATTGTCTTGTCATTGGTGACACCCTCTCTAATCTTGAAGTCTCATACCTTCTCTAGCCTCTTATTCCATTGTGATGCCCTCTTTATATACCACCAGTTGGATTGCGAGGTTTCCCCACAAGATTTTTTTAAGAGATAATAATGTGGCTCGATTCTCTTGGCCAACTTGGCTAGGTGGGAAGACCAAGTCCAGTGGCTAAGTCCAAGTGGCTAGGGTCTAGATGTCCTAGGTTCGGGAATCCAAGGTTCGGGATTCCAAGGTTCTAGGTTTCGCGAGTCCAATATGAGCAAAGACATTCCTACCATTCACATTGAGCTTGGAAGAGGACTAGTGTCTTACACTCTCCAAAAGCTTCGACACTAACTTAATGGACTCCCCCATACACGAGCATAAGTTCCTTTCCTACAAGGTGTAATCCTACCATAGTAGTTGCTAGTTTTAGCACACCAATTGCCTTGG
>CM035414.1:131751167-131808667 GCA_020310875.1 Ceratopteris richardii
CTTCGAGTTGAAGCCCACCAATTACTCACCAAACACCAAGCTTCAAAAGAGAAAACACTAATTACTCACCAAACACCAAACTTCAAGCTCATTCTGTTCATATGGATACCCTTATATGTGATTTGTAGTATGCTTAGAAATTCATAGATTGTATCTCATAAACAACTTCACATTGAGAAAGTTGTGTAGGTTATAGGCCATGACCGAATTCACATTGGGATCCTGTGTTATCTCCATGAATCAGTTTTCATGTTGCCATTTCTGTGGGCTTCTTTTGAAGAGTAAATTTATCCTTCTTCAAAGTGAATGAGGCACAATCCATCTGCAAGGTTAGAGCAAGCATCTATATTTTGCCTCCGTTACCAAAAGATTGATTCACCTCCAAAGAGTGTTCGATTGGTTTCCACTTGTGGGAGATAAAGAGATCTCTCGTGTGCTAAAAATAGTAGTAGTTAAGATGATAAGCTTATCATCATTGGAAATTATGGAAGTTCTTTGGAGATGGAAGTTCTTTTATAGAATCCCTTTACATATTTCTTTCCAAATCACTCCCTTCTCTCTCTCTCTATCTATCTATCTATCTATCTATCTATCTCTCTCTCTCTCTCACACACACAAGGGAAAGAAAAGAGAAACTAGAAACATTAAGTTGATGAGAGTAAAGGGGGGGAGAAAACAAGGAACAAATCGAACAAAGAAAGTTCACAAATATTGGATCCATCAAAGTAAAGGTAGGGGGAAGTCCTTAAAGCTATTGAAGAAGATAGTAAGAAAATGTTCATGAACAAAGTTGTACAAAACCACCAACATATACACACAACGAAAGAAAAATCCACATGCTTGGAATCTCACATCCAAAGTCCCAAACATTAGGATTTGTTCCGAATTTCCTTGAACTCCCTCTTATCTCCTTGCAATTGGGCCTCGTCTTTGAAACGTATTCTCTATATATTCTTCATAAGACACACTCGTCATAATTGCTTTGTTCTTGTTTTCAAGGTTTAAGATTGTGATCTACGTCACTTTTTTGGAATGGGAGACATGAACAAGAGCTTCTGCTAATGGAAAATCAGAACACAAAGGGGGGGTTCGGAAGTTAGGTCTTCGGCCTACTCTTCCATTGTGCTTGAAATTTGTTCTTACAAATAAAACGCCCAATGGATCCCATTTATCCCCCATTTTTAGGGGCTTAATGTTGGGCTAATATGTAGGTATTGAACCATGGACCTTGAGACTAGGGTCCAATGTTTTTACCACTGCATTATACACTCATACACTCCTAAGAATTATCCTCTATGGTTTGAAATTGATGAATTTCGCTCTAGACAAGGGTAAGTATCACCTCATGGAGTTCCACCTTCTTAATTGTCAATCCATGGAAGAATAAGGAATATATGAAGATCGTGAAAGAGTAAAGTGTGTGAAGGTGAAGGTGAGAAGCACACTAGTGCACACACACATATACACATACACATGTAAGAGACAATACGAGAGGCAATGGAAGGCAAATTTGTTCTTTCCATTAATCAAAATACAAGGTCTCCCAAACAAGTCTAACACCTCCAACTAGCTACCCCAAAAATGAGCTCTGTAGCTCTATTTATAGTTTTTGAGGTAAAGCAACCAATTTCACATCTAATGAACGGCCTAGTTAAAATTTATGCCCTATGCTACTTTTGGGGGGCCAAGTGACATCCAAAAAATATGAAAGTTGGGAGACATGTTCTACCTAAGCTCCTCAAGCTTGAGGACTCCTCGGCTTGAACAAAATGGAGCATCGCATGACGAAATTGGGTGAGTATATATACAATGGTTAGTGATTAAAATCAGTGTTGATGTTTCTATCAAAGTTTAGTCATTATGAATCAATGTGGAATGGAAATTTTATGAGTGGACCCCCTTTGGTCTCCTTGATCTGCTTCTCACATGCTTCCTCTACATCGATGCCTTGAATTGTTACCAACACTCCCCTCCCTCTCACGTCTCTCGTCCCTGACAGATCCTTGTTGTGGGGAGCGATCAATATAATTTTGTAGAAGGTCATGTGCAAGGGTGTGCTCATTTATATGTAGGCTCCTTACTAAGTCAACTTCTAGCTTATCCCATCGTATGGCATGTGGCGTATCCTGAGGAGGGTAGTAGCACTGAGTCAAGTATACCATTTGTTCATAGGCAAAAAGTATACCATCGTATGGCTTGTGGCATATCCTGAGGAGGGTAGTGGTAGTGAGTCAAGTATACCATTTTTTCATAGGCAAAAAGTAGTGATAGTGAGTCAAGTATACCAGTTGTTCATAGGCAAAAATTATACCGTCGTATGGCCTATGGCGTATCCTGAGGAGGGTAGCAATAGTGAGTCAAGTATACCATTTGTTCCAAAAAGTTGACGTAAATGAGTTGGCATGCTGATGAATACCTCCAAGTGATATTCCCAGAATCCGATGGAAAACATCTCTTCAAAAGTTTTTTTATAACACGCGTGCAGGTACTTTATTCTATAGTGCCAGACATAACATATTTTGAGCGATGGGGTGGTTCTCATGTCATATAAAATATCTAAATTGCCATGCTCAAATCTTGGTGTGGAGACATGTGGTATACGAATGCATCAAAAAACCTTGAAGGTCGTCTACATGAGTTCGAAGATCTTTATTGTCATCTAGGATGCTATATTCGTAATATGTTTTAGTCAAGTTAGCCAATGTCAGATTGTCACCATCATATATGCTACAGTTGGGTGTCCTTGAGGCAATGCAAAGTATGTGTAGTTTATCCAGTCTTGGCACTTAGGATCATTACGCACCTTAATAGCAAAGGTTGACATTGGGGTACTAGGCCATACCATGGGTTATACATTATGTGCCATGTAGTTTTTTACCAAATAAACATCATTTTTGGATATTCTTGTAATAAATCTTGCCTGCAGTTTGGTTGAAAATTAGTACCTTTGGATGCACGCACAGGGAGGTCCTCTAGTTGGAAGTGAGTAGCATGGGTGTGTTTCTTGCCCATCATGTGCTCTATTTCCATATTGTACTCGGCCAAGTACATGAACTAAGGTTTATATTGTAGCTCATTGATTGATATGCACCTTCTAGGTGTGAGCTCTATGAAGTATGTAGAGTGTAATATTGTTTCTTCTATGACTGTCATTGCTTTAAGTTGGGCCTCAATTCACGCGGAGTGTGCTTTATCCATGTCGGGCATGGTACTTCAAATGTATCCTAACCCCCATCAATAACATGTCTGCCTATTGCAACTTGTGGCTCATATTCCTCTTCAAATATAGGTTTGACTTGAATTGCGAGGGTTTCCTCGATGTCTGGCAGGTCTGATGGGGAGTTAGGCCTTTATATCATAGCTTGCTCGGCCAATTGATTATGTAGGTCTATGACACGTGCATGTAACATGTTCAACTCTTCTAGTACCTCTATTGGTGTCACATATTGAGTGGCACGTTGTCCTTGGTGTTCACTTAAAAATGTTATGACCCTATCGTTTCGTAATGAATTGCATTCTTCTATGAGTCGATCATAATTTTCCAATAATCCGATGTGGTTCACTAATAGTAGCTTCATGGTATATGAGGGTATGGCTTTGAATTTGCTGGCACTAAGGGGCTTGCCAAAATTATCCATGGCGGCGTCAAAGTTTTCCCGATTCTGCTCTTGTAGCCATTGGTTCTCTTCCTTACCTGCTACTAAATGACATCAAAGGAGACCCATATTTTGAGTGATTTGGGCATTTTGTGCCATTTTTTGTTGATGCTTATCCTCTCCATTGGTGATGGCCTCTTTAGATTTTTGCTCTAACTCTAGTTCCATGGTATGATAAGACCCTTTGACTTTGTTGTATGGGGCATTGAGGGATGCGTTTTCTATGCTTAATGAATTGAGACTCGCTTATAGCTAGTTAGTTGTCTGCTTCAATTCTTGGTACTTTTGACCTAAGGAGGTGAACTCGTTGCATGCAGGCAATGAACATTTCTTGACATGCCTTGTCGAGAATTGAGGACGAGAATGTGGAAGGTGGATGCAGAGTGGTACGTTGATCAGGGTGAGATGCATAGGAAAAGGGAAAGGGGACGGATGAAGTGGATGTTGCAGTGATTGTGGTAGTGAGTGGTTGTGACGTGGAGGGTGTGTGAGTGGAGTGGGAATTGTGAGTGGTGGTGTAGTGGATGGTGATATGTCCATATCGTCGGACGTGTGATTGATGGCGCTAAGTGGTGAATGTGCTGGTACAAAAAACAATTTATAGGTACTGATGGTTGAACTAATGGAATGGACTCAATTACATGTATTTGAGATAACAATGGTTGGTGACGAGGGTTGAGAAAAGGTTGGAGAAGGGATGGAAGATAGGTTGTGCTAAGAGGGGTGAGAGTGAGAAACAATGGGTTAGATAGTAGGCAGATAGTAGGCACAAGGGGGATAGAGGTGCAAATGGTGGGAGTGGTGGAACAGAGTGTGATGGGGTACATGTTGGGAGGGTTGCTAAAGTCGTTTGAATGGCTAATAGGTTCGTTCTGGGATTGGAAAAGGTAATGGAAGGTGCAAAATCTACAAGTACTATAGTGGTGGATGGATTGGAATCATGGGGAGGAGGTTGATGTGGGGACCATAGAGGTGGTTCCAAAACTGTTTGAAGGCCTTGTGTGGGGAGTGAAGTCGAGAGGGAACGGGAATTGGTGGGTTCTATAGAGGTGGTTGTGTTAATTGGACGCATGGGTGAGAGTAAAAAACAATGTGTTAGATAATAGGCACAGGGGGGATAGAGGTGGAAATGGTGGGAGTGGTGGGACATAGTGTGATGGGGTACATGTTGGGAGGGTTGCTATAGTTAGTTGAATGGTTGATAGGTTGAATGGTTGATAGTTCTGGTACATTTTGGGAGAGAGAATTTTTGTTTAACTTTTTGAGATACCATCATTTTTTTGCATCAGGGTATTTTAGTCAGTGGCCATGACTAAAAGGAGTGATGTATTCCATATGTTGGCAGTTGAGGATAAGTTGGACAGTACCAATTACCCATTATGGGCTTATATGATGCATCATGTATTGGTTGCAAAAGGACTGTGGAATATTGTGCAGGGTTTGAAAAACATCCTATTACACTTACAAACACGGTTTCTGAAGGTGATGCAGACGATTGTTAAAGATGGTGATATTCTTCATGTTCATGTTCGTATTGCAGTTCCTGCTACACCTACTGCAGAGCAAATTCATTCGGATGGTAGAGATGCTCAAGCACATGCATTGATAGCTTTGTATGTCAAATGTTCCATTATTCCTCACATTCTCTCTTGCACAACAGCTAAGGATGCTTGGGATACACTTACCACTTTATACCTGGGAAGGAATGAGGCTCATGTTGCTTACCTCCGAAAACAGTTGGAGAATGAGCACATGAATGAAGGAGATTCCATGGATAGTTTTCTGACAAAGATCAAAGATTTGAAGGAATAGTTGATTTCTGTTGATGAAGTCTTGCCTGACAGTTCACTTTTGCAGACTGTTCTAAATGTTCTTCTAGATTCATATCATATTTTTGCTTCTACTCTTTGTTTGATGATGAAAGACAATCCAAATGACATTTGAGGAGTTATTCTCTGTTCTTTTGCAAGACGATCAGTCTAGGTAGAACAACTCCATTATGTGTGTCGTAGATCAAGCTTTCTTGGCTATTCAGAAGGGCAAAGCTTAATGGAGCTCTTCTATTAGTAAGCAAAAATCTGCTAATTCTCCACAATCAAAGAAGGATGACAGAGACGAGAAGAAAACAGAAAAGGAGAAATTGTTTTGCAAATACTGTAAAGGAAATGATCATTTCATAAAGAGTTGTCCAAAACTGGTTGCTAAAGAGGCAAGGAAGACAGAGGCTACAATGGTTGTTGTAGAGATCTCTACAACCAAAACAGAGTCTACTAATCTTGTGTAGAATGAAGAACGGGTGTTTACTACTATTTGCAATTTTGACCCATCTTCATGTGAACATTGTATGTCTGTAGTAGACTTAGATGTTTGGTACTTTGATAGTGGGGCAACCAAAAATATTACCTCATAGCGTAGTTTCTTCACTTCACTCGAGCTTGCCTCTATAGGGAATACAGTCACATGCTCCCACCACAAGTCCTCTTATCCTATCGTGGGAGTTGGTAAGATCATTCTAACTACTACTGATGGTAGTTCTTTTACATTGTTAGATGTTTTATTTGTGACAGGGATCAAGAACAATCTGTTATCAGTTTCAACTTTAGCCAAGATTGGATTGGTTGTGTAATTTGTTGATGACAAATATACAGTTCATGATCTGTCAAATGGTGATGTCATTATTGCTTTTGGCATTTTATATTATGGGTTGTATAAGCTCATAGACTATGAACAATATGTGAATGATTCAACATGTTCAGTACATGATTATTAGGCTTTGTTAGATGCAAAGCTTTGGCATGCATGCTTTGGTCATTTGAATTTTTCTAGTTTGCTATGCTTGCAGAAATCTAAAATGATGTGTTTGTGAAGGCTGTATTTTGGGAAAAATGTAGCGTTTCTCGTTCCCAAAAGATGGTTTAGTTCAAGCTACTCAGAAATTGCAAGTTGTTCATAGTGATGTCTATGGTCCTATGTAGACACCCTCTTTTGGAAACTATCTTTACTCCGTGACTTTCATTGATGATTTTTCTAGGCATGCATGGATATATTCACTGAAAGCAAAGTCCGAAGTATTTATGTGCTTCAAACAGTTTCTAGTGTTGGCTGAGAATTTGTCAGCATGTAAAATGGGCACTCTCCACTCTGATCGAGGGGGGTAATATATTTCTTCTAACTTTAATGCGTTTCTGGCTAAATGTGGGATAAAACATCAGTGTACAATGCCGCATACACCTCAATAGGATGGAGTTGTTGAAAGGAAGAACAGATCACTTATGCAAATGGTGAGGTGTATGGTCAAGAGTCAGGCTTTACCACATAGTTTTTGGCTTGAGGCTATCATGTGTGTAGCATATGTACTTAATAGGTGTCCCACTAAAGCATTGCAGTCTATCACTCCATATGAGGCTTGGCATGGTCATAAGCCATCTGTTGCTCACCTGCATGTTTTTGGTTGTCTAGCATATGCATTAGTGCGTGAACAACCACGCAAGAAATTGGATGATAAAGCAATGAAATGTATTTTTTTTTGGTACAGTTTTGAAAGCAAAGGCTATCGTCTATATCATCCATAGACTAAACACGTTTTGGTTAGCCGTGATATTGTTTTTGTGAAAGATGCTATTCAACCATTACTTTCATGTACTAAGGAGACAGTAATTAGGTCCAAAGACATGTATGGCACTTTGCTGCCTCTTTTTATAGGTGGACAGTCTAGTGCTAGTCCTAATGAGGCAACTTCTTAGCCTTTACAAGTTTCATGTGATGATGCAGATCATTCCATTTTTTATGCATATTTACATGATGCACTTGTTGATGAGAGAGTTGCTATTGAGGAGGCAAAAACTATGCCAAAATGGTTGGTATAGACTTTGCGTGATATCAAATTAGATGCACCTCTATCATATCATACTCGTTCAGGCTCTCATAGTGCCTCTTTTGCATCAGATTTCTATGTTATGCTATGTCTAGTCTCTGTGATGAGAATGAGCCTGTTTAATTTGATGAAGCACAAAATTGTGAAAATTAGATGGTTGCTATGCAATCAAAATATGATGCTATTGTGAAAAACGGTACCTGGTCTTTATGTGAGTTTCCTCCTGGTAGGAAGGCCATTGGCACTAAGTGGGTATACAAGGTGAAGCACAAGCGTGATGGAATAGTTGACAGCTATAAGGCTAGGCTTGTTGCAAAGGGTTATGCTTAGGAAAGAGGCATTGATTTTGATAAGACCTTTGCTCCTACATGTCGAATGACTACTGTTTGTAGCATCTGTGCACTTGTAGCTCATCATGGTGGGAATGTACATCAGCCGGACACTAAAACTACATTTCGGAATGGTGACTTGCATGAAGAAGTGTATGTTTTTCAGCCCCATGGCTTTGTACAGAAAGGGCATGAAAACCAAGTGCGCAAGTTGAAAAAGGCATTATATGGTTTGAAGCAAGCACCACATGCTTGGTATGAAAAGATACATGCCTATCTGATTGCACATGGTTTTGAGAACATTCCAATTGAGAGCACCTTATATGTTAAGTGTTATAACTTATGGAATATGTTGAACAATGCATTGTTGGAGTGTAACATGGAATATGTTGAACAATGCATTGTTGGATTGTAACATGGAATATGTTGAACAATGCATTGTTGGAGTGTTAAATTATTATTGTACAATGCATTGTTAGAGTGTTAAATTATTGATGTATTAATGTGTTTTGATGTTTTTGATATAGCAACTGAAGGTTCATGAGGAGCGTGCAAGGCATGAAAGGGTGGATATCAATAATCCAAATAATTATTATTTAGCTTGTAAATAAACCCTCGTAGAAGGTTCTATTGTTAGAAATAGTTAGAAAAGTAATGGTTAGAATAAGGGTCATTATAGACCACAATTTCTGTTATTGAAAGCAATGGCTTTCTTTAAAAGTTACCAACTGTTGCAGAGCCGAAGAGAGCACAAGGCAGAGAAAAAGACGGGCCCCAAAATTTTTCCGATTTGGACATCATATTTTTGTATCATAACCATTCTTGTATATATTTTCCATTGTAAAGGCACTAGAGGAGTCCTCTAGATGCATCCCCTCAGAAGATTAGAAACTTACCCATGTAAAATAGTAGGAAATTAGTCTTTTAGTGAATAAAGTGCCGGTCTCTTGTGTGAAAGGACCATTTTTAGGGCACAAGGATATAAGTCAAATTGTGACTCTTTGTAAAGACTTTTTGCCATTGTGAGAAGGAAGAGTACAGAATTTCGAATTTGTGTCTTCTTCACTCTGTATCTTCTTTTTTGTGAGCTTGTGTGCATGTGTATTGCTTGGAAAGAGTGTTAGGAAGTGTTGTCTATCCATGAAAGTGTTTGTTTACTGTTGTTAAAGTGTGTGCGAAGTGTAGGAAGTGCTAAAGTGTAGGAAGGTTTTTCCCGCGACTCACTATTTTGCTCATAACTTGAAGTAGGAGTGTCAGAATTGAGTGAAACCACTGCCATTGGATGCGTCCTTTTGAGAGCTTCGAAACGCATCTGCTATTTGCTATATTTGGAGTTCGGAGCTGAGAGAAAAGTCCAAATTACTGACGGATGCTGCACCAAGTATGTGACACCATGACCGACAGTTGAAGCTTGTTTGGATTAGTCTTTGCCTTGTTTGCACTCTTTGAGTAGTTCATTTGCATTGATCATCACTTGATTGCATGTCCTCATACACTGGCTAGGTTTGTATACTCATCGGAGTGATAATTAAAGCGTGAATCCCCACTATATGCACTTGAGGGGGATTGAGGTATACTCTCTTTCTCCACAAGTCCCTGAGTTGATACTTAGGTCAACACGTTTTTTGGCGCCATTGCCGGGGAGTGTCAAATCAAACCGAGGCATTCGTGTGATGGTAAGTAGCTTTTTGCATTGAAGCAAGAGGAGGAGTGGTGATTTTCTCTTCTTTGGTAAGTCACTTTCAGCCGCACTTACTACTTCTCATTCTTGGAGTGTGTGTAGTGAGTTGTTAGTCTAGGGAAGTGAGTAGAATGAGTAGAGTAGGAGGAGTAAGGGAGTAGGCTAGGTAGTTAGAGTAGCTTTCACTCCTGGTTTTGTTGTTTTATTTTCAGTAGTAGGAAAAGCCAAGTATAAAAGCCAAAAAACTACCATTTGAAAATCACTTGTCTTGTAAGCAAGTATCGTGAGAGGAGCTGCCGAGTATCGTGTCTGATCAATACAGTGATTGAGAGTTGCGCTGAGCAAGAGGGGGTGTTAGGAGTGTTGGGAAAGAGTATCCAAGGTAAGCAAACTCACCTCTTACTCATAACTTCTCAGGAAATCAAAATTTTCAGAACAAAACGATCTGCGTCAGGTATCGTGGGAAACTTACAGGGGTCAAAAAGTGTGATTTGGATGAATCAGAGAGTGAGGAGAGGGTAGAAGAACCTGTAAAACATCTATGTGCAATCAAAACTTAGAAAATCTAGCAAAAATTTGAAAAAGGGTCAAGTATCGTGTTCTCCCGCGGTCGAGTATCGCGATACTTAGCAAGTATCGTGATCTCCTGTGGTTGAGTATCGCGATATTTCCCAGATATCGTGTATCGCATTGCAAAGATCGCGATACTTTGCAAAGATCGTGTATCGTGTTGTCACCGATCGCGATACCTACTGTGTATCGTTTATCGTGATCTATCGATCGCGATACTTGAGAAGTATTGTGTATCGTTTTGAGCCAAGTATCTGTATCGTGTCTTCACAGATCGCGATACTTCTCACCGATTGTGTATCGTCTTTATCGAAGTATCGTGTATCGTCTTTATCGAAGTATCGTGTATCGTGTGGTCCAAGTATCGTGTTATCCAAGTATCGAGTATCATCCCTCTCTCGAGTATCGTGTATCAAGTATCGTTTTTCATCAGGTATCGAGTATCGTGATAGTCAAGTATCGTGTATCGTGCATACAGCGATCGTGATACCTATTAAAGATTGTGTATCGTGTGGTCCAAGTATCGTGATTGCCAGATACTTGAGAAGTATCGTGTATCGTGTAATTTTGAGGTCAAGTATCGTGACTTGAAAAGTTCATTTTCAGTCAATTCCCAGCTAAAAGTTTTCTAGAATTCTAATCCATAGTGAAGAGTTCTAGAAGCTAGAAGTGAGCAAGGACTGATCAGAGCTGTTAAGTGGATGAACCTGAGATCTGGAAGAACCCTAGGAAGCCGAAGAAGTGTAATCTCTTCTGTAGGTAGTGTAGCCGAGCCAAGTAGCCGTTCACATTACTCGGAGACCTCCAGTGATTCAGAGGAAGAAATTCCCATGGCTTCAGAGGATATGCAGAACACAGTACCCATGATTGGCATGATGTCAATCATTGAAGGAGAGTACAGGACCTCCTTGGAGTATGTGAACACCAACCAAAATGAGATCCCTATTTATTTGGATGGTCTAAACAGATCAGTGGCCAGATTAAAGAAGGCTTCAGAGGCTTACATAGTGCCTAGGCCAGTAGTCAAGTATGTAGGAGGATTTTACATGGACAAAAGGGATATCCAGTATGTTATCACGGAACAACTGGAAAACATTAATGAACATGGGGAAGAAAACAATGCTTCAAACTTAAATGGAGGAGGGAATGAAGAGCAAGTAACTACTCCTAGAGGGAGATCTACTGTTGCTAGGATATGGAGAGGAGATCATATTCCCCAGGATGACTCCCTAATAGATGTGTATTTGATCAATGGGATGGAGTATCTTCTTAGAGCACATTCTTCAATATGGGAAGCTGCCCCTAATCCTGTCACCATCTATGAGTTACAAGATCCTGATTTCCCCACCATCATCACATATTTGGATAAGAATCAGAGAAGATATTGGCCCTTAACGGAATTAGAAAGAGCCGAGTTGAAATATCAGAATATCCCAGTGTCTCCCCCCAGGGACCAAGCCACTACTTCACGAAACCCACTTGGAACGTCTCAGAATGATTCATATCAACAGTCGGAGCAAACACAACAAACACAACAAACACAACAAACCCAAATCCCGGTTAGTCCACATGTGCAGTTTGCAATGCGTGCAAATAACCCTAATTACCGACCTCAACCACCTGTCGACTCAAGACATGGAATTCCTGCCCCAGTTAGACCACCGGTAGCAAGAGGACCAGGCATACCCATAGGAAGACCAATTTTCCTAGTAATGCCTAGACCGCCCGAAGCAGGAAGAAGATTAAGGCCAATTCAAGTTGCCAAATGCATGAGAAATCACTACGATGGCTCTAATGAACCTTACAATCATATAGCCGAATTTAAACAAGTAATCAGAGCCGAACAAGTAGAAGATTTCTTGATCCAATATGAGTCCTTTGGTCTTACCTTGTCAGACACTGCGTTAGCATGGTTCCAGCCTTTGGACCCTAATAATTTTCAAAATATGGAACAAGTCTATCAAGAAATGATTGAGGAATTCACTAAGTCAGGAATTAAAAACAACTCATCATCATTGATCCATAGCTTTAAGCAAGCCCCTACAAAATCAGTAAGATTGGCAGCAAGAAGATTCAAGCAGTATGTGGACAGATGCCCAGTGGAAGAGAGACCGACTCAAAATAAAATGGTGTCATTATTTTTGGAAGGATTATTGAACGGATCCTTAAGATCGCTGGTATATGTAAAGAGAGTTCAAACCTTGCAAGAATGCATGAGGGAATGTATAGACCTAGAAGACAACCTAGCAGAAGATTTGAAAATACCTCAACGTAGCTTGAAAAGTGAAGATTTGGCCAGCAGCACATCAAACCCTAAAAGCAATGTAGAGGAAATAACCGATTTGGTAGCAAAGAAGCTGAATGTTCAAGGACAGAGGAACTACCCCAGTAACCCTCTAAGAGTGGCCATGCTCAGAAGATGTATGCAGTGCGGAGGTGATCATCCTTCTCACTTGTGCACTAGGGGAGTGGTCCCACCACCTGCTTATGCTTATAATAGACCCACCGTCCCAGGACCTCTACAATATTGCAGTATAGAACAGAAATATACAAATCACAGTACAGAAAATTGCCCTTACAATAGGCAATCGAGACCAGCACAACCGTATATGAGACCTTATGGATACCCTCAGAGAGAGCAAGGAGGTGAAGCATGGAGGTACCCTACTTATCAACAACGGGCACCAGTGCCACGACCATATGTGTATCAAGGATACACCCAACCACAACCAGTACTAGGACAACAACCGCCCCATCCTCAGAACGTTGTTCCAGTCAAGATAGCTCAACCTGAAGAAAACCTAGAGAGAGCGATAGTCCTAGCCACTCCATTGGCTAGTAATGAACCATATGACTCATCTTACGACCAAAGTCAAGGAGCATATCCCAGTTATGGAAGCTCTATGATAGAATATGGACAACTGTACAAACCATATGCCCATGGCATGGAAGTACCAGATAGTTCCTATGGATATGAGCAAGACTATGTGTCATTAATGTACACAGCCCCTAGAGCAACCATACCACCCCGACCCATGAACAGACCGCCTGTGCCCAGAGGACCATGCTACAGATGTGGAGGTGATCACTATATTAGAGAATGTACATTGCCAAACCCACCATCACCACAACGAGTCTGGGAAGGTTACTATAGTGATTGTGGTAAGGAACATCTTTTCAGAGATTGCCCCAAGAACCCCAACAAGGTTACATCCAACGTGCAAATCAATGTGATTGAAGTAATCGAATCATCAGGGAGCAATAAGGAATACACTGTACCATTGAAGGCTATAACAAGAGCCAAAGCTAGAGAAGCCCCAGAAAAACCTAAAAAACACAATCAAAGTGACCTAGAGATAAATAACCCCACACCACAGAGAGTTGAAGACTCGGAAGAGCGAGAGAAAAGTGTTGTAAGTAAAAGAACACAAAGATGGAAGAACCGAAGAGATAGGATAAAAGAAAAGAAGTTACTACAGAAGAAGGAAAATGAGAAGAACGAACAAAACCCAAAAGAGGAACAGAAAATTGAAGAAGAAAACAAAAATGAAAAGTACAAAAAAGAAGAGGTAGGATCAGTCTTAGCAGATCCCATGTCTGAAGAATTAGCCATGTGGATTCAGGCATACAAGGCACGAATAAGAGCAGGACCGACCATCGAACAACACGAAAGAGAATATCCTAGAGGAGACCTAGAGAAAGAGAGGTTGGAGATCTGCAAAAAATTAATAGAAGTTGCTCAACAGACCTTAGAAAAACCTGCATTGCCATTACCCAATACCCGAATTTCCGAAAGAGAATTCCAAGAGTGCGTCATCACTAATGACCATGAAAAATCCGAAGCAAGTAAGACACAGAATGGCAATTATGGTGAGGATAGAAGGGAAGAATCCATTGTTCCCGAAGTAGAAGGGGAATGGCCTAAAGATTTGTGGGCAAGAGTCCAAGAAGACAGATGGAAGAAAGTAGAAGGAATTGAACCGCCCTTTGAAGAACTAGAAGCAGAAGATGGAATAGGGGATTCAATACCTGAGTTGAATTCAAATGAAATATTACCAATTGATCCGAGTAACGAAGAAAATGATAGCATAAAAGTTTTGCCAAATTACACAGGAGAGTACGAACATAATTCAGAATTGTATTGCATTCCCTCAATAAGGAAAAAAGAACCGAACCCATCAGTCCAAACATCGGATATCATACAACACCTTAAAAAGGTAAAAATCCCTTGCACCCTAACTTTGGAAGAACTGCTGAAGGTTAAACCACATTTGAAGGAGAAATTAACCAATCAACTGGAGATCAAGACGGAAGCAAAAGAGATATCTGATGAAGTAAACACAGTAAAGATCCCAGTGGATAAAGTAGGAGATTTTAGTGAGGGAGATGAAGGAAACACTTGCCTTCCAATTACTTATAGGGGTTATACCACCAAAGCCATCTTAGATTCCGGAGCTGGTGTGGGCATTGCGACTAGAGAAATCTGGGAGAAATGGGGAAAACCAGCTTTAAGACCAACGTGTATGAAGATACAAATGCCAGATGGACACACAGAAAGACCCTTGGGATTATTGGAACGTGTAGTTTTCACCACATGCGGAGTTGAATTTGAACACACCTTAGCAATATGTCAATTTGAAAGGGCGAGCAATTATGAAATGATACTTGGGAGACCTTTCATGAGACAATTGAAGGTTGTGCAAGATTGGGGAAAAGATGTTGTATACCTACAACATGAAGGAACTACCACGAGAATAAATCTCCACACTTATACTTATCAAGATGTTCCCCCCTTACAATGGAATCAAATTCATAAGGAGGAAGACGATCAGTCAATTGGCAACATTGGCACCCAAGGCTCCCTTGGCGACCGTTGGCAGCTGTTGGCTACGCGCGAGGCAATTTTAATTTTGAGTGGCAATAGAGTGGTTTACATTCCCTAAGGTAGGAGGATTTGAACCCACAACCTCCTACTTTCAAGGGAAGTACTTTTACCATTACACTCTTTCTTGGAGTTGTGACTCAAGTTCTTTCCTCTTATATTTAACATAACTTGCAGTTTTTGTCACTTTTCAAGGCGGCACGGTGCGACGACGCGGCGCGTCTCAGGGTACATCCTGTCAGGGTACACTTCTCAGGGTACACCAGGGTACATCCTATCAGGGTACATCAGGGTACATCCAGACATGGTACTTTTCTGCTAGGGTATATTCTCTGAGGGTACATCCCGAGAGGAAAGCACTAGCTTAAGGGTCCAAGAGAACCATGGAGGATTACAGTAATTCACCTCTACCTGAGGCAACACTTGAACAACAACTAGAGCTTTCGAGGCATGAGCTTCGAGGAGCTCAGAACGAGATCCGACAATGTGATGAAGTCCTCCAAAAGATACAAGCTGAGGAAGACAACCTTACGAGAGTAGTAAAAGCTATTGTTTCTGCCCAATCTGATGTTAATCATTCGATTGGTACTAGAAACTACCAGTTTTTACGATTTGATGGCCGAAAGGATGGGCCTTTAGTCCTTTCTTGGCTGTCACAGTTTGATGATTTTTATACTGACGAGATGTATGCTGAAAGTGAAAAAGTTAAATTTGCCACTAACTATTTAGTAGGTAAAGCTCAACTCTGGTGGCATGTCCTGCGGCACAGTACTGAGCGTCCAACAACGTGGAAGGCTTTCCAAGGAAAAGTGAAGGATTCTTTTCTTCCTCCTCAATACCATTTGCATGTTCGACGTGCATGGACGACCCTTACATCGAAGGAGGGTGATACGGTTACTACCTACACGAAGCGGTTCTAGTAAAATTTACTGCTTGTTCGAATGCTTGAAGAAGTACTGGAAGATATCTTGCAGCAGAAATATGAAGATGGTTTGGAGGTGGGACTCCAAGCTAAGCTTCACACCCTACGACCTACAACCCTCAACGAGGCTATATCTTTCGCCTATGATGCAGAAAAAGAATTCCAGTCCATAACCAAGTCAATCCGTATATAACAACCGCGCCAACGACCACTTTATGTTAAACCTACATTTCCTATGAAGCGTACTTTTAATACCCCGTCTTACCCTAGTTTTCCTCGTCCTCCACAATCCAATTACTCAACTCCAGCTGTTGCTTCATCTCTCCAACCAACCAAACCACCTACCCTTCAAACTTCAACGGTGGATGCCCAATAGAAGCGACCATGAATCACTTGCTGGAATTGTGGTAAACCTGGACATACAAAAATAAGGTGCAGATTGCGACATCTTCACATGAAATCGGCTAAAGCTCAATTGCATAACATGGAGGTCCATAATGAAGATATTCCTCCTGTTTGGACAGAGGATTCATTGGAGAAGGACTTAAGTACCTTGGGTAACGATTCTCTCTTCACTCTCTACTTTGCATGCGGGGTACAATAAATAACAAACTAGTTAAAATTCTACATGACGATGGTAGTTCACATGACTTCATTTCACATTTATTATTACAAGAACTTAAATTACAAACGTTTCCTTCCTTGTATAAAGTGAAAGCTGTATTTCAGGGTAGTCGTTATAATGTAACATGAGAAGTGCAAGATGTTACGATTAGCATAGGCCCATATGTTGATTCACGAACATTTTTAATTGCACCTTTGCAATCTTACGATGTTATACTAGGTATGCCTTTTCGCCACCATTATAACCCACGTATTGACTACCATACACATACCTTTAACTTTGAATTCAAAGGTCAAATCATTACTTTGTCTGCACGACATGACTTCCAGCTGTTTCCACTGATTAGTCACACTCAAGTAAAGCGTGCATTTAGGAAAGGATTCAACTCATGCATTGTTTTTGTCAATGTCATCAATGATTATACTCATACACTTCCTGATGCATATAAACCTTTCATGAGTACTTATAAGGATTGTTTTATGTCTGAGTATCCCTCTGAACTACCACCATCTCGAGGATCCTTTGACCATAGCATAGACTTAGTCCCTGGTAGTTCTCCTCCTCATAAAGCACCTTATAGACATGGCCAACTACATCAAAAGGAAATAGAAAACCAAGTAAAAGACAGATAGGCATCTTAAATGGGCATCATTCATTCAAAATTTCCAACCCATGATACAATATCAGCGTGGTAAAGCTAATGTTGTAATGGATGCTCTTAGCCGTTTTCCTTCGCATTCTGTTGTTTTGAATAATATTTCTGCCATCCAAATACATTCTTTTCAAGAAATGGTTTCCACTTATGCATCTGATTTGTATTTTTCATGTGCATGGCATGATTTCAACAATGGTGCATCTTTATCTGATGAACATTATACATTTCATAATGGTTTTCTCTATTTTCAACTTAGATTGTGCATAACCCAAGCTTTTAAAGATTTTGCCATTAAAGAAATGCATGAACCATCTTACATGGGTCATAGAGGCATACAAAGCACCATTTTTGCTTGCAAAGATTTCTTCTTTTGGCCACACATGGAAAAAAATATTGCACATTATGTTTCATAATGCATTGTATGTCAGCGTGTCAAACATCATCATGGTAAACCATTTGGATTATTAATCCATTCCAAATGAGCCATGGGAACAAATCTCTATGGATTTTATCACAGGTCTTCCCATCACTTCATCACATAATGATATGATTTGGACAATAGTTTATAGGTTTAGTAAATATGCATATTTCATTCCATGTAGAAAAACTTTAACTGCACCTCAAGCTGCAAAATTATTCATTAAATGCATTTTCCCACATCATGGATTTCCTAAAGTAATGTTATCTGATCGTGATGTTAGATTTTGTAATCATTTTTGGGTTGCTTTATTTCAACATTTGGTTCTAAAATAGATTTTAGTTCTGCATTTCATCCTGAAAGTAATGGACAAAGTGAGGCTACAAACAATACTATTCTTGATTTATTGCGTTGTTATTCATTAGATAATCCTAATAACTGGGATGAAAAGTTGCCATTGCTTCAATTTGCTTACAATAACACTACACACACCACTACAGGTCGTGCACCTTTTGAAATTGTTTTTGGTAAAAAGCTTCCCACTCCCATGTCCCTCACCCAAACTGACATTCCGATGGCTGATTCTATTGCTCAAGATCACGTTTCTATACTTCATGATGTTCACGAGCACAATAGGTAAAGTCAAGAGTGATATACACGTAATATCAATACTAAACGATTAGCCAAAGAATTCAAGGAAAATGATTTTGTATGGTTGTGTATCATTAAAAGACGTCTCAAAAATATTTTACAACATCCTAAAATTAAGCTTGCACCACGCTATTATGGACCGTTTCACATTATAGAAAAAATTAATGATAATTCATTTAGATTAGATATTCCATCTCATTGGACTATACATAACTCTTTTCATATTAGTTTAATTAAACCATTTAAAGGAACTTTACCACTTGCTCCACTTCTTGATGACCCTCCTTTAATTGAAGAACAATCTGAAATCTTAGTTCTTGAGAAAATCATTGATCATGATGTCACTACTACACGCACAGGTACTCAATATCATCAATATTTGGTTAAGTACAAAAATCACTCTATTGAAGAATCTCAATGGACACATAAAACACAATTAACACCCCATTATGACCATGTTTATTATTTTTATCAAACTGCGGTCAGTTGCTTTTTCAACTGAGGGGCATGTTATAACTTATGGAATATGTTGAACAATGCATTGTTGGAGTGTAACATGGAATATACTGAACAATGCATTATTGGATTGTAACATGGAATATGTTGAACAATGCATCGTTGGAGTGTTAAATTATTATTGAACAATGCATTGTTAGAGTGTTGAATTATTGATGTATTAATGTGTTTTGATGTTTTTGATATAGCAGCTGAAGGTTCGTGAGGAGCATGCAAGGCGTGAAAGGGAGGATATCAATAATCCAAATAATTATTATTTAGCTTGTAAATAAACCCTCATAGAAGGTTCTATTGTTAGAAACAGTTAGAAAAGTAATGGTTAGAATAAGGATCGTTGTAGACCACAGTTTCTGTTATTGAAAGCAATGGCTTTCTGTAACAGAAACTGTGGTCTACAATGACCCTTATTCTAACCATTACTCGTTCAATCTCGTCTCTTGCTGTCTCTATTCTTATGTGTGTTTTTTGCATTCGTAATCTCTGTTTGCGCGTGAGCAAGATCCTGACAACATTAAGTGTGCAAATGATGTGCTTCTGATCATTGTTGTGTATGTTGATGACATGCTGCACTAGTCCTCATGAGAAGCATATTGCTGTTTTTAAGGCTGATTTGCATGCCTCATTTGAGATGTCAGATTTGGGGCATTTGCATCATTATTTGGGCATTCAGTTTATGCAAGTTGATGGTGGAATAGCTTTGTGTCAAACCAAATATATTGATATATTACTACAACATTTTAGCCTTGAAGACTGCAAACCTATTGTCACTCCTATGGAGACAGGTTTAAGATTGAATCTTCATGATGTTGGAGATGTATTTGATGTTGTCCTCTATCAGCAGGTTGTTGGATGCTCGATTTACTCATGCATTACTGGGCTAGATATTTAGTTCGCTATCTCATAGATGAGTAGGTCTATGGATTGCCCAGGCGTCAAGCATGGGTAGGCGGTTAAGTGCATCTTTCACTAGTTGAGTTGTACCTGGCTACTTGGATTGTTTTGTCCCAAGGGGGGATCATTACCGCCATATTTACATGTTTTTTCTGACTCTGACTTGGCTGGTTGCTATGACACCCATGTGTCCACCAGTGGTTTTTGCTTCATGCTTGGTAGCTCATGCATATATTGGTTGAGCAAGAAGTAGCCTACTGTGGCCACTTCTAGTTGTGAGGCTAACTATAGGGAAGCGTTCACAACAATTGTTGAGTGTGTGTGGCTCAGACGCATTATGGTTGATTTGGGTGTTGGTTAGTCTTCTACCACCACCATCTTCAGTGACAGTCAAAGTGCATTGGTAGTTGCGAGGAACCTTGTGTTCCATGCTCACACTAAGCACATTGAGGTGCACTATCATTATGTTAGGGAGAGGTTCTCTACTCGAGAGATCAGTTTGGAATATGTGCCCACTCAAGAGAACATTGCAGACCTTTTCACAAAGGCTCTGCCTAGGGAGAAGTCTGAAGCTTTCTGCAAAGCTTTGGGCATACTTCCTTTCGTGGATTGGTTCCACATAGCTTGGCACTTCCTTATACATGAGTGCCAGCTTCTTGTTCATTGCATCACTCCCATGGGGGATTTGTTGTTTTTACTAGTGATGTGTGTGAACACACTAGGGCCACTGGGGCACTGTTTTCCCTCTTTAGGAGGTTTTTTTCCCCCTGCCTTGTATATACGCCTATAGACCTAATGGGTTACTTATCTTTGTACATTCTAGTGGTAATAAAATTAGTATTGTGAGTTGTGCTCCAAGCTTCTTCTTCTTCCTTGTGTTGTTCGTGTGCTTCGGCAGACCTCAAACTCCAACATGTATGGCTGTGTGAAGTGACGTTGAGCAGGGAATGCAAAATGTTGCATGCATATCCATAAGGGCATGGAGAGTTCTGATGTAATTGATGAAATATCTACCGATTTGAGCACATCACCTTTCTTCAGGGATTTCGGAACCAAAGTCTCTTTCTCAAAGGGAAAATGGGTGCCATTAATCTTTAACATTGCTATGATCAATTAATGGGTGAGCTTGAACCTTTTGAAGGGAGGGTCTATCACCAAGGAGTGAAGTACAAAAGGTCCCTAAAAGCTCCTTTCTGTCTGAGGGTTGAAGAGTAGTAACTAAATAGTAACATCTGTAAAAATTTGGCTTTGGCAGCAACCAAAATACTCTCTAAATCTACCTTCTCCCATAATAATTGTAATTAATGCCTCAAGTCATGGGAGAAGAACTTGTATCTTCCCCATGTAGTACCACTAAAGCACATCCTTGCCTTGTAAATATGTTCTACATCATCCAGGGATCATGCTAGGCCTTGAAACCAATGTGACTTAGAATAAATATGCAATATGTTTTCCCTTTGTGTGGGCCCTCAATGAGCATAGGACCTTTGAACCCTTGGAACTCTAGACACGGAAGCAATTGGTAGTCCTTAGTCAGGAGGTTATGGTAGTCCACCATGTGGAGGCTGGGACCTGTCGTGGATGATTCTCCTGTTTGCATTATGGTCCTAGGGCTTGTACAAATATCTGCTACAAAAGGATAACACGTTAGCATGGAAACAAATCTTGATCCTAGTATGGCAAGGCTGCAATCCCTTTCCAATACTATATGCTTCCCAAGTAGCCTTGTGATGTGCAATGATGCTGATGATGTCTTGATGCCTAATGCTAGCCAGTAGACTTCCTACATGCATACTTTGGCAGAGAATTCCTGCACCTGCACTGCTCGGTGTTGATTAGCTACCTGAAATTGGAGGATGCTTTTCCTAAGAGTTAAGTCCATTGAGTGATCCTAAATCCAATCTTGGCCTAGAATCAGTGGTTTTATAGGATCTTCATCATGGTAGACTAGGATTTTTACTATCAATGTGACATGTTTTATGAGGATAGGAATTTCCACCTTGCCCATGCAAAGGGGTTTCCATGCCTCCTAATCCTATGAGGTATGCCTCAACCACATTCACTTTCAAATCCATATCTTGATTGTATGATAGCATAATCGCACTAGTTGTTGCACGTGAATCAATTAGAGCCTTGATGTGCTTGAGTGTAGTGCCTTGCCCTAGTTGTACAATAATGAATGGTTGTCTATCAATGATGCTAGGAGAAACTTAGTCATGACATTGCATAGGATTTTGTTAGTAATCTTTGCTTGTCCATTGGCTTGAGGATGATATGGTGCTAATTTTTTGTGAATCACCATAAAAGCCCAACTCTATAGGCAACCCATATCTTGTAAAGACATTTTCGTGGCCTTGACTTCTACCCATTTGGTAAGATAGTCCATAGCTACAACTATGTATTCGGCATGAGATCCTCTATTAGGGGGATTAATCGATCCAACGAAATCTATATGCCACTTAGAGAATGCACATCCTCCCATCATGTGGTGTAATTTCTTTCAGCAACGTTTAACTGCCTACTCACGTATGCTATAGGAAGATCTATGTTACCCTCTCCAGCCGATTGTGCTAACACACATCTGATTGCATAATTGGAGGCATCAACATGAATATGGAATGGATTATTTCGATCCGGTGTTGTCAAAATCGGGGCTGAATTTTTTATTTTAGCTCATTGGAAGAGGTTTCAGATGCCTCACTCCACTCAAAACTAGTCAAGAGATTGTATAGAAGCTTTGCAATAATAGCGTACAATTGGATAAAGCATTTGTAATATCCACAATGTCCCATAAATTTCTGCACTTCTTTGATTGTCCTAGGCCTAGACAATTCTGCTATCGCTCGTACTTTATCCTCGTCGGTAGATATACCATTCTTGGACACAATTGAGCCTAAAAGTTTTCCTTTTCTAACCATGAAGACACACTTTTTTGGGTTCAACCACACTTGGTACTCTCTACATTTATCAAAGATATGCCTTAGTTAAGGGATGTGTGTTTGTATCATGTGGGAATGAGCGCACAAATCATCCACATAGGCCTCTAGATTCTTCATAAAAAAACTCTTGAACACATGACATAATAAATGTTGAAATGTAGCAAGTGCATTGGTGAGCCCAAAAGGCATCACCCTAAATGCAAATATACCCTATTCCATAGCGAAAGCCATTTTATGTTGGTCTTCATGGGCTATGGCTACTTGATTGTAGCCCAAAACCCATCAAGGAAGTTATAGACTTCTTTGCTTGCTACTCATTCAAGTAAATGCTCCATGATTGGCTATGGGTAGCTCTCCTGTATGGTAGCAATGTTAACCTTCTTCAAGTTAATGCATACACGTAACTTCCCATTCTTCTTAGGGACTACCACAATGGGGGATACACACTTTGTATGCTCTATTTCATGAATGAATCTTGCCTCAATCAACCGATCAATATTTTCTTTTATCTTTGCGACATAATTGTCATTGTATGTGTAAGACTTTTGTTTGTTATGCTTGGCCGCTAAGGTCATGGGGATCCTATGGGAACAAATGTCCGGATCCACTCATTTCAAATCTTTGTAGCTCCATGCAAACACATCTCTATACTCTCTTAGTAGTGTGTTAGTAGTAGCACTGGCGGCAGCAGCTACAGACATTGGCTCAGAGGACGCATGTAAAAAGGAATGCATGAAGATCAGGGGGGCCAAATTCATTGTTTTTCCAACTAGATTGTTTCATTATAAGTAACCAAACTCTCAACAGTGATTTTAAGCACTCATGTAACATATGTAATATAGAACACCCCAATTTTTTGATGACCCATTCCACTTTGTGCAAATCGAGGAGTCCTCGAGCTTGAGGAGCCTAGACAGAGTGCTCATACCAATTTTTGTAATTTTTGGACTTCATTTGGACCTCCAAACGAGCCTTAGAACCTAAATTTTTTTAGTTAGGTTGGACACTAGGTTTGAAATTGGTCCAAAATAGTCAAAAAGCTATAAAAAGAGCTAGAGAGCTCATTTTTGAGGTTAGCTTGTGGATTGTTAGTAGAGGGAGTAAAGAGCGTTGTAAGAGCTATTTTTTGGGTAATGCAAGTGTAATTCTCGCCTTCCATTGTATCTCCTCTTGTCTCTACCTTGTGTGTGTGTGCACTTGTGTCCTTGTCATCTTCACCTTTGCACATCACTCTTTCATGATCTTCATATCACCCTATCTCTTCCATGGATTGACACTTAAGGAGGTGCAGCATCTTGATGTTGTACTTGCCATTATCTAGAACAACACCAGATTTGGCGTTGTTGTCAGGGACAAGCTCTAGGACGAACGTGTGATGGTAAGAGTGTTTGGAGATTAGCATTGGAAGGTAACTAATTAATGCTCTGTTGTTGTTTTAGTGTTGTTTTCATCTTCTTTCACCTCCCCTACACCCATTCTTCATCACCACATCTTCTCCACACATCACGAAAATTCACCATATCCACCTTTCTCTTCTCATTTCCCTCATTTGAGAGAGAGAGAGAGCAAGTGGGGTTGTGTGTTTGCATGTGTTTGTGAGTTTTCTTTGCAGGATACCACTTTAGTACGAAGCTATAGCACTCTAAAGGTAAAATTTTTGAGTTTTCACCATTTCTGCCAAATGCCTCAGACCATCATGATGGTCTTAGAAGTTCATGATTTTTTGAATGCATCATATGGAGGGTGTAGAGCATCTTAGCACACTAGGGAATCCATAGTTGCATCCTAAAAAATTGCATTTTTTTGAACCATCGTGATCGGCTCATGCCATCACGATGAGGCATCACCATTGCGATTGGCTCACGTCATCGCGATAATACCAGACCATCGCAATTGGCACATGCCATCATGATGACATCTGACCATCACGGTGGGCTCACACCATCATGAGGACTCGCACGTACCATTGCGGCGACCACCCCGACCATGCCATCATGATTGGTTCATACCATTATGATGCCTTTAGACCATCGTGCCTTATGGCCATCACGATGACCATTGACAATCGTAGTTGGTTTAGACTATTGCGACGATTGATCAGCATCGCGATTGGCTCATGCCATCATGAGGAGGAGACCAGACCATCACGATGGGCTCACGCCATCACGATGACCATTAACTATCGGGCCCATTGTAGACCATCATGATGGCACACCACACCATTGTGATTGTGCCACATCATCACGATTGGGTAAGACCATCGCAATGGTGCATGACCATCACAATCCTGCTAGACCATCACGACTGTTTGAGTAAATGTCAAATTTGATTTTCTTACAATTTTGAAGCCAATTTTGGGTGATTTTTCAAGCAATTTGTGCATCTTAGGGCCCCCCTAGCAAATGTTTGAAGAGGTCCTATTTGCCGATCAATTAAAGTGTGATCTAAATTTATGGTTTTTACAGGTCAATTAAGGACACCCATAGCAAGGCAAAGTGCAAAGCAACGCAAGGCTCGGGGAGCACATCTTCTTGGGCAAAGGGGCATTCAATGAAGCATTAGACTTGAGGTTGGAAGAACTCTGAACCCCATCAGTCAATCGCTAGTGCAGGCTAAGCATGATCGGTTTCATTGATTAATTAGGGTCATGTTAGGAACGATACAAATGTAAGAAACCTTAATTACTCAAGTTCAAGCATAAATTAGGATATCATGGTGATAAATACTAAAGGAAAAAGATCTTAATTTCAATGGTGTGATAACTTAAACACACAACAAAAAATGATACCTGGCATACATAAGTTGACAAGACAAGAGTTTAAGGGAAGTAAAAGCGAATCAAGTAACTAACAAAGAAAGGATCTGTGTAATGACAATTTGCATTAAGCACTTGAGGAAGTACAATTCATGAACTTCACATTAGGAAAGCACATAGGAAAGGCCGATTGACATAGTGTTAGGTCATTTGAAGCTAGTGTTAGAACCACAACAGGATCTTGGGCTCAACAACTGAGTGGTTATCCGAACAAACTAAGCTCAGAAACAAGCGAGTCTAAAATGTCCTATAGCATGGAGAGACCAGAAGGTGGTTCAAGGTTAGCTTACTTAGAAAGACCCAAAGGACCATATAGAACTCAACTAGAGTAGATCCGAACCAACCAATTAGGTGTTCACATCTATGAGGATGGTTTGAGGAGGTCTATCATTCAATTGAGAAACCCTAATCAACTCATTGGATTGGAACATACAGTGGTTAAATTTGAGAGAGATGCATATATCAATAAGGACAGAATGATGTACATAATTTCCAATCAACCTAACAATACCAATGAATTTGGAATAGTAATTCCCAAAGGTGAAAGGGGTGACTTAGAATAGGAACGTTAGAAAATGAACCTAGAACACCAAGAGGTAAATCTATTTTGACATGGATGCTCAACCTAGAATGGATTCCTCAAGGTAACGAGAGTATTGAGTTATTCCTCAATAGGGATAGAGATGAGGTATTCTCAAGGTACAAGTTGGAGAAACCAAGCAAAGTATGAACAATCACTATCTATGAGTTCAAGAATCCAGAGATACGAAGAAAATTGTTGTACTTAGATAACACCTCAGAACGAGTGTTTGTGGTAACAGAGCATGGAAGGCACACCTATAAATCAAGGGGTGAATTGGTTTTTCCCCCACCATGAGCTAATTTTGCCTTTGGACACCAAGGGGCAAGAACACCCATGGCTCATGGTTCCCAAAGAGAAAAAGGCAAAGAGAGACCTGAAGTGAGCTTTGCTAACATGGTAGGAAGAGACCGATTAGTAGTAGAAACAGATAGGATGGAGAGACCAAGAGAACCAAGACCACAACATGGTAGAGATGACTTTCCTATACCTAGACCCAAAGAGAACCCAATAATATTGAGACCCACCCAATTAGTGAAATCCATGAAAAACTATTTCGATGGGATAGGAGATCCTTATGACCATGTGGCCGAGCTCAACCAAGTGTTACGAGCTGAACAAGTGGACGAAATGTTCACCCAATACAATGCATTTGGACTCACCTTAAAAAACACTGCAATTACCTGGTTCCAACCTTTACAACAAAGACAATTTAGAGACATCCATCAATTATTAAAATCATTCATCACTGAGTTCTCTAAAAGTGGGATCAAGCACAACACCTCTTCCTTGATTCACAGTTTCAAGCAAACCCCTCGGGAGACAGTCAAACTAGCTAGACAAAGGTTCAGACAATACATCGAGAGATGTCCTATGTTGAAATTTCCCACTCAGGCTAAACATGTATCCTTTTTCTTGGATGGGCTATTCAGCTCTAAATTACGGTTATATGTATACTTGAAAGAACCCAGAACACTAGAACAATGTGTGAGAATCTGTATAGACATTGAGGATTACTTAGGAGATGAGCTGGAACTCTCCAAGGTCTATAAGGACAAAGATAGTTCTACTCAATTGTCCTCTAAACATTCTAGTTCCATAGAGGATCTAGCCAAGAAGGTAGCCCAAAAGCACAATTTCTTCACTTCACTTGAGTAGTTTCTTCACTTGTAGCGCAGTTTCTTCACTTCACTTGAGCTTGCCCCTACAGGGAATACTGTTACATGCACCAATAAATCCTCTTATCCTGTCATGGGAGTTGGTAAGATCATTCTGACTACTACTGATGGTAGTTCTTTCACTTTGTTGGATGCTTTATTTGTGCCAAGGATCAATAAAAATCTGTTATTAGTTTCTACATTAGCCAAGATTGGCTTGGTTGTGAAATTTGTTGATGAGAGATGTACAGTTCATGATCTGTCAAATAGCGACATGATTATTTCTTCTGGCATTTTATGTCGTGGACTGTATAAGCTCATAGACCATGAAAAATCTATAAATGATTCAGCATGTGCAGTACATGATTCTCAGGCTATGTGAGATGCAAAGCTTTGGCATGCACGATTTGGTCATCTGAATTTTGCTAGTTTGCTACACCTGCAGAAATCTAAAATGTTGTCCTCTTTGCCCGAACTGGAGGCACCTAGAAAACATGTCTGTGAAGGCTGTATTTTGGGCAAAATGCAGCATTCCTCCTTTCCAAAAGATGGTTAAGTTCGAGCTACTCAGAAATTGCAGCTTGTTCACAGTGATGTCTGTGGTCCTATGCAGACACTCTCTTTTGGAAACTATCTTTACTTCATGACTTTCATTGATGATTTTTCCAAGCATGCATGGATATATCCATTCAAAGAAAAGTCCAAAGTGTTCATGTTCTTCAAAGAGTTTTTGGTTTTGGCTAAAAATCTGTCAGCATGTAAAATGGGCACCCTTCATTCTCATCGGGGGGGGGGGGAGGGGGGGATATATGTCTTCTAACTTTAATGCACTTCTGGCTAAATGTGGGATAAAACATCAGTGTACAGTGCCATATACACCTCAACAAAATGGAATTGCTAAACGAAAGAACAGGTCACTCATGGAGATAGTGAGGTGTATGGTCAAGAGTCAAGCTTTACCACATAGTTTCTAGCTTGAGGCTATCATGTGTGCAACATATGTACTTAACAGGTGTCCCACTAAAGCACTACAGTCTATCACTCCATATGAGGCTTGGCATGGTTGCAAGCCATATGTTGCTCATCTATGTGTTTTTGGTTGTTTGGCATATGCATTAGTGCCTGAACAACATCATAGGAAATTGGATGATAAAGCAGTAAAATGTATTTTTGGGTACAGTTTTGAAAGCAACGGCATCGTATGTATCATCCACAGACTAAACACATTTTGGTTAGCCATGATGTTGTTTTTGTGGAAGATGTTATTCAGCCTTTACTTTCATGTATGAAGGAGACATTTGTTCACTCCAAAGACATGGATGATACTTTGCTGCCTCTTTTTACAAGTGGATAGTCTAATGCTGGTCCTAATGAGGCAACTTCTTAGCCATTGCAGGTTTAAAGTGACAATGCATATCATTCCATTTTTTATGCAGATTTGCATGATGCACTTGTTGATGAGAGAGCTAAAATTGAGGAGGCAAAAACTATGCCAAAATGGCTAGTATAGACTTTGTGTGATAGAAAATTAGATGCACCTCTATCATATCGTACTCGTTTAGGCTCTCATAGTGCCTCTTTTGCATCAGATTGCTATGGTATGGCTGCATCTAGTCTCTATGAAGAGACTGAACCCGTTTCCTTTGATGAAGCACAAAATTCTGAACATTGGATGGCTGCAGCACAAAGATCTTTGGACAAATCCTTCATCCGGTGATGATGCTTGGACAAATGGGGACTATTAGCGGCCAAATGGGCACTATAGGCAGACAAATGGGGACCATCATTGGTAAAATGGGCACCATCAACGAGAAAATGAGCACCATAGCCCCTTCGAGCTCATCCTCCACATTTCTTGCATGCCTGACTAGATCTGTTGTGCAGAATGCCTCACCTCCTAATGGGTAGTTCATGCAAGTGTTGGATCTCCCTTCTTTTCCAAAGTAGAGTGTCCACCCAACCTCTCAGCCACCACCTTGGGAAAGTCAACCACGACTTGGACATCCCAATCGATGACCACTCCAAACTACCCCTTGGACGCAACACATGTATAGGAAGGCAATAGGCAACAAGCAAATATGGGTACCCAAAGGTCAGCAATCACTGACCATCTCCTACATTTCATGACAAGAAGTCAAGACAAAGTAGAATCAAACTCGACACTCTAGACTAGCTAAAAATTCTCCATCAATGAGAATTCGACAAATTTGGGTGCCTAAGAAGTCTCTAACGGCCACCCCCTACACCACTCAAATTCGGGTGCCTAAGGCTTGTCTCATAGCTCAAAAACCCAACCATGTAATCCCGATTTCCCCAAAATCACACCACTCACCAATCTTATCACCTCCCAATCCATCCTTTTTACTCACCCAAGCGAACCATCTCCAGTTATCGCTCACTAAGCATTGGGTGCCGAAATGCCCCTAGAACCCTATATACACCCCATTGTACAATCTAAAACTTCATGATGCTAACCATTCTCCTTGAATGTAATGTTTCACTAACCCTTAATCCTTCTAGAAGTTGAGCCTTACTAACTCACTATCACCAGTAATGATACCTCTCATGAAAGGATATGTATGCATTATTCAATGCATGTAGGAAGTCTAGAGACATGCATTAGTTACTGAGAGATCATTACACAATCACCTCACCACACAATGCTAAATTGGCTACACATAGGTTATGGAAAGGGATTGCAGTCTCATTTTATTGGGATCATGATTAATTTCCATGCTAATGTGATCTCCTTTTGTAGCAGATCTTTTACACAAGCACTCAAGACCAAAACGCAACTAGAGGATCTTCAAGTGCTGGCACCAACATGCCAGCTATGGATTTCGAAAATCTACTAGTAGAGGCCCACCCTACAATGAGACCACCTATATTTTAGGATTTTATGGGGCCAATGTCAATTGAAGATCCCCCTATTGGAAGGATAGAGAAGCTTCACAATAAGTCTCATTGGTTTCAAGGATTATCATGACCTATAGCAGACACCGAACACATTTATGATGCAACCCTATGCTTTAGCAATGACACAAGGGGAAGATATCAGTTCTTCTCTAGGGATTTTGAAGCTCCCCATAACTCTGCGGAACTGAGAACAATATGGACAAGGGTAGGTTTCACGAAAGATTTCAGTGCACCCCTTCCCAAACTTGATTTCTATCGTTGCTATTATCTGGTCACCACATTACAACCTCTAGTTAGGAAGGAGCTTCCAGGTATGTTTATACTACCATACTTAGTTATAGACCTACCCTTCAAGAAGTTTTATCTTTCATTAGACCTCATCAGGGCTGCATTGAAAACTCATGGCATACATACACTAACAGAAAGAGAAAGACTCATATTAGAACCTATGAGAAAGGGAGGAGTTTTGAAGATGGATGATGTCCATGCTTCTTAAAAAGTTGTAAAACTTTTCTTCAAACAAATCCTTCCCAAGAATCTGCAACTCCTACGTGAAACATAAGTGGACAAACTTCTCTCCTTGAGAACTCCAAAAGTTACAAGTTGATACTTCATCTTTTCATATTCTACCCGGGTGAAATGTGAGAATATCTACTTGACTTTCTTTTGGCTAACTCCACTTCTCAATCAAGTGATAGGATCTGATGGAACACCTTTTTGAATACAAGCATGTATCCAAAAATCAAGACAATCATAGAAACTAGATTCTTCAACTGACTGGTATATCACAAAAATCTGAATTTTCTGAAGTTTTCTGAAAATACTAAATATGAGGTAAGTTTTCCAAAAACATCTTCAAACTTCTCTTCCATACCTTTTGTTCTCTTCATTTTGAAGTAGCAAGCACTCTTGAATTCTTCAAATGAACTCTTTCTCTTCCTCTAGTGCTAAGAGTAAGAGACAAAACAAACATGGTATACAAATGGAAGTGAACATAGAATCATGTTTTATCATCTCCTCATAACCTTGAATCAAAATTCTACTTCAAATGTCTGAAATGACTGAATTCACCAAGCTTTTGTTTGAATGATGAATTACCTTTCTAGAGTTACCTCTCTAGATCAAATTTTGTACCTGGATATTCAACCAACTTACAACAAAAAATTGGCTGAACACAAAACTCATCCCATCTCCAAATTTGTCTTCTTAGATGAACTTTCTTGCCATGAAAGAGATCTCTCAAAATTCTCTAGAAAAACCTCTAGATACCTGTTTTGATGTAGCCTTTAACTTTCAAATAATGAAAGTGTATAAAAGCACTCCTTGAATCCTTCAAATCTCTTCATAACTGTTCTTCTAAGATATGATCTGCAAATGATAATCTGATAGTAAAAAATTGATACATGTGATTTGACGTTGATCTAGTACCTTCATCTTCTCCAAACCATTGTTCTTCCTTGAATTTGAAGTAGCCTTCTCTTCATCAACTCTGGGTCTTCTAACAATACTTTTGTATATACTTTACAGAAGTATTCGGCTGCTAACAGATCATCAACTTCATACTCCACACTGATGAATAAACATGTAATCGAATTGTCTAATTCTCAAATCTCTATTCATCTAGATTAAGTGTGTATGTCAAATGTCAAATATTAGAAGATGCTCTTAAATTATATGTTGTAAACCTGGAAGTCTGGGAACCTGGGAATATAAGAGCCTGAATGAACTCTGATATCAAAATCCTAAAGCTCTGATACGAAATGTTGGAAATGAGGTAGGCCCATAGCTCATATCACAGGTCATGATTCCATAGGTCCAGCATATACAACATAGAATCTAGCAATCTTCCAATATTGACAAAACATGAACATACCACACTTAATCATACAAATGATGAGACAAAGATAGAGAAAGATTAGACAACATGTGTAAAGTGTTACATAAGCCGCTGCTTACTCACACTATCATATATACCAATGTTCAATGTACAATGTGGGAGCAAAACTATCAACCACTCTATGTGAACAGAAATAGATGGATGAGTGAATGTACAAATGTAACAAACATATTTAGATGTATGGACATAAATCTGAATATACATGAATGTGTGACCTGATAGGTTACAGAGAAGTGTATATGAGTGATCAAAAGAGGAAGGATCAATGTGAAACTGATAATCAACAAACTCTCATCTAACCTTAGGCTATGGAAGACCCTAAGTCAAATACGTGTGTGAAAAGATCACATACTTACAAGTAGCAAAAGAATGCTAACAAGTTTGCTGCCAGAAATCCTTAAACTCATATGACCATACCTTCTCAAACACCTCATCCAAATATGCATAAAGCATAACTGTACTGATTCTCTTGTACCTATGCTAAATAGGACTCCTTCTGATATGGATGTTACTGCCTCCATAAACTTCAAGTAGTATCTGTGTGCATAAAGAGAATATGTACCTGAATTCTTAACATAAGATGCAAATCTTATGTTAACCACCATCCAATGTCTTTGAAGTAAACCAAAATCTTCATGTAGAAGACAATCTTCAAATACATCATGTGGATGGCTGATCCACACCATCAAGCTGCTAATAGCCTCTTCATAAGCAAGAGTGTGAGCACACTCTTCTTCTCCAAGAAGAACTCCATAGCCGCTCCTCAACATGCTCCAAAATAGCACCATGGCTGCCCCATGTGCCAAAAGCATCACCTCTATTGAGGTACCAAAGCTCTCCAAAGCTTGGTGTTGAAACTAGGTGAAGCATACTTCAACAATGAGCCATGTATTTGTTTATATAGTGTTGATTGTATCTCTTTTTTTTTTTAATAAAAGGAAGTTCGGCATTAGCCTATTCTCCCGGACTTTAATTAAAATAAAGAAGAAAAATTACAAGTGAATGGGACTAGTGCCCATGGGACCCCCCAAATCCCACAATGCAGGGGAGGAGTATGGCGAGCTAGAGAGCATTACAAATGAGGTGGATAAATCTAGCATCACCCTCATGTGGGACCCATTTGGGTTTCAACTTGTTGTTTTCAAGGAGATAAATACAATGATGTCTAAACGGTGGAGATCTCTTATCTCGGGAGATTCTTTTACCTAGAAGAAACAAGGATTTCTCGATCGACCATTCCTTAGGAGTTTGGCCAAAATTGGCAGCACTTCGCTCCCTCCAAATCTTCCAAAGAGTCTCACCCCTGATGGCATTCCAGAGCCTCGATGAGCAGCCAAATGCCTCACCCAACAACACCTGCTGCCAATTGATTTGGTTCGTGAGTCTCAATACCCGTGTCACGTGACGCCAGATAACACGGGACTTGGGGCAATCAAAGAATAGGTGAGCTAAATCTTCGATGCACTAATGGCAACACTTGCACCATGGAAGCACACCACAGATTTTGTTAGCCATTGCATTGGACCAGATACCTTTATGCAAGATCTGCCACATGAGAACAGACTTTTTGATCTCAATTAGGGGGTGCCAAATAGACATGAATTTTAGTTCCCATCGAAGTTTGGTCCAAGAAAGGCACCATCTCTTGTTAAGAGTGTGATGAACATCTAAGTTCTCTTTGAAGTTGGGGATTCTGGATAGTTTGTTTCCATTGCTCCATTTGAGGCCCTCCAGGCAAGGAAGATCCTGACCGTAGAGAAGGCGGGCAGTTGAGCGGTCCCATGCTAAACACCTTCCTTGAAGAAGATTCCATTCCTCTAGGGTAACTCTAAGTCTCGGGTCCAAGTCTTCGAACCTAATCCACTGGCTGGTCTCTTGTTTCCAAATTTGTTTCCACTGTTTGAATCCCTTGTTCCATAGCCGCTTTGCAGTTTGGAGGTTCCAAGACTTCACCCCCCTAATGCCGTCGATCGGGAACCAGATAGAGTCATTTTGTCTTATCCCAGCCGCCCACTTCCACTCATCACTGATTCTGATGAATTGTTTGGCCTCGTTCCAACTCTTCCATAAAGAACACACTAGGCTAGAGCCTTTAGGGGACACTGGGTGGGGGGAGAACAAAAGCCTGAGAATCCCTATGTCCTTCCAACCAGGATGGCCAACAGGGTCCTCCATGTTTCTGAAGATCAATTTAGCCCAAGAGGATTCACTATTGCTCCAAGCCTTGATAAGCCACTTTGCCGCCAACTTGTCAGCCAATCCAACGATATCCAACATTCCCAAGCCCCTTGAGTCTTTCAGGCTAATGCAAGTTTCCCATTTGATTTTGGGAATCCCCCTCCTGTTGGGGTCCCCAGTCCAAAGGAAGTTTCTGCAGATTCTTTCCACTTTGGCCAAGTCTTTCTCCTTAGGTCTCCAACACGAGATAAAATAAATAGTTGTAGACAGCATAAATGTGTTAACAACCATAGCACGCCTTGCCAAGTTGACTTGCATACCTTTCCAATGATTTATTTTGCTATCCAGCCTGGATAGCACCCAGTTCCATCGTTGGTCCATTGAGATGTCGAATCCCATTGGGATGCCAAGGATCCGGAAGACTTGACCACTAGGGATACCTTGACACCCCTGATCCAACAACAATTGGGGTGTCGGTCCGTTGATTGCTCTAAAAGCAGTTTTAGCATGGTTGATTTTCGAACCAGATGCCACACAAAAGGTGTCAAGGCACCACCAAAACACCTCAATGCTATGCACAAAGCCATTCATGTCATCGACAAAAAGTCTCGCTATCATTTGGCCATGATTTAGAGGTAGGGAAAGACCCTTGATATTGCCAGCGTCCATGTGATGCTTGAATAGGCAACTGAGTCCATTCGAGGCGATAGCGAAGAGTAATGGAGCTAGAGGGCAGCCTTGCGTAATTGATCTTTTAAAGCGAATGGGCTCAGAGAGCTTACCATTGATATTTATTCTAGTCTAAGCGTTTCCTAGAAGAGTGGACACCATCTTCGTGAACTTTTGGCTACATCTAAGGTCTTTCAGTGATTGAAGAATAAAGTCCCATTCCAATATGTCGTACGCTTTGTCGAAGTCGATCTTGATGAATACCAGATCTTGCGCAGACTCCTCAGCAAACACAAGCCCTTCCCAAATATCAACAATTGCTTCGAGTATAGATCTACCTTTGATAAAACCTTTATGGTCCTCACAAAGCCATGACATTAGATGACAAGATTCTGTTGGCGATAACTTTTGCAATTATCTTGTATCCTGTTTGCAGCATGGTAATCGGTCACCAGTTTTCAATTTTGTGCTTATCTCCCCTTTTGTGGATTAACTTGATGACTCCATTATTAAGACATTGAGGGAGGGCACCGAAGGAGAGAGCCTCTTGCCACACCAGACGCAGTGGGGTGGCCACCTCATTTTTGAAGGACTTGAAAAAATCATTGGTGAGACCATCAGGACCCGGACTTTTCCCATTGGGAAGAGCATCAATAACCTCGATAATTTCATTCTCAGAAATGTTAGCATCCAACAGAGAAATCATGTTCAGTGGGATTCTAGATTGAGCAACCCTTGAGATGGTTGCCATGGAGTCACGCCTATGCGGGGACAGAGGAGCCGAGACCCCGAGAAGATGGGTAAAGTGTTCGACGATGATAGAGCTATTCTCAACTTCCGTGCTACATTCGACTCCATTGTTATCGACCAATAAGGGGATGGATTCCCTAGCTTGTTTCCTTTTGAGGATGTTACACATCTCTTTCAATAGTTTGTTAGCCTTCCCTGCCCACCAATCTGGGAAGAATATTTGAAGATTTTTTCTTTGAACCTCCTCCTCTAATCTTAGTCTTCCCATGATTTTCAAAAGACTTTGTTGGCATTGTAAGTTACCTTTGTTCACCTCTTCTTCAAGCCGTGAGAGCCTCCGGTACACTGTTTCTCTTCTTTTTTTTTGGATATCTCTTATAGCCTTTTGAGTCCTGATCAGAATTTTTCGAGTCCTTTCTACCCTGCTTCTCCAACACTTAGCCGGTTCATTACAGTAGGCAAAGGCTTCCGCCCACACTGCAAAAATTTCTTGGTGGACAGAGGGGAGGGAAAACGATGTCTGACAAGCATGAAACCAAGGGGCTTTCTGGAGCATGGGAATCGGTTTGAAAGATAGAGTAATCGCGTAGTGGTGCGAGATAGTCAGGTCCATGTGTTGGGCCACTGGAGGATGGTGTTTTGATCGATGTAACATCTATCAAGTCTTGCTTTCCTCAAAGAGTCCCTCAATTGGAGATTTGACCAGGAGAATCCCTTCATCATGGTCTTTCACCTCGACGAGGTCGAGATGGAGCTTGATTTTATCCCATATCTCTTTCTCCTGGCCGTCAATAATTCTTCCCTTGTTATTCCATCGGTCCTCAGGAAACTCAACCATGTTGAAGTCCCCACAAATCAAAACATTATGTGAGACGGAGTCGAGAGAAGCCCAGGTATCAATTCTATCCGCTTCTCCATTAGGGGCATAAATTGAGACCAGAGTGAACTGAAAAGGGAACCCGATAGAGGAAGCAATCCAACGATGATTCCGACCTTCAAAAGTCGAGCTCACACTGCCAGACAAGGAGTGACTAATACCGATCGCCGCACCCCCCGCCCCCCTA
The DNA here is from genome assembly GCA_020310875.1 of Ceratopteris richardii. Classification (NCBI taxonomy): domain Eukaryota; kingdom Viridiplantae; phylum Streptophyta; class Polypodiopsida; order Polypodiales; family Pteridaceae; genus Ceratopteris; species Ceratopteris richardii. The sequence continues at coordinate 131,787,803 of CM035414.1, forward strand.
GGGTGAGAAGTGGAGAACCAAAGGTGGTTCGGAGAAATGCATTTAAGCCGTTTCTGGAGATCCTCTCCGTCGATTTTAACCTCTTGTAAGCAGATAAATTCTGGGTTGAGGCACTTGTCTTTGAACCACTGGCAAAGAATCGCCGCTCTTGACGGGTTCGCCAAACCCCTGACGTTTAGTGATGTGAATTTCATTATTGATGGTTGCCCTCTTTGAGGGGAGGGACCTGATCTTTTTTCTTCTTGTGATCTTGTTTTTTCCTCCCAGCTTCTTGACTTAGGATCCTACTCTTGAGGGGGCTCTTCCATGGCATGCCCGATGGTTGTTTTCCTTTACGCTTTGACTTTTGTTGCGGTAATCTTGGAATGCATACCGAAAGAGTAGGACCAAGGAAGGAGCTTTCACTGTCTGGGTTATCTTCATTGCTAGTAGTGAAGCCTTCCTCTTTACTCGCGGTGTAACCTTCTTGGTTGTCTTCTTTGTCGGTAGAGCACCCACGGGTATTATCAGTGGGGTCTTCTTCATAATGGTTGCCCCCTGGGAAGTCGACCTCATTAATCTCCTTTTCTAGATTACAGTACATGTTATTCGAAAGAGCAATTGTCATAGTGTTCCTTGGTGTTGATCTTCGAGGGCTAACTTTCATCCTGTGTCTTACTTCAGTGAATCCTTCTGAATCCATCTCAGCAACATGAGTTCCCTCTACTTCCTCCATTGGAGGGGGCTGACCCCGAGTGCCAACATGAGGGAAAGGATCCAGGGTCCCATCTAGTTTAAGCTTGTTTTTATTGGTACTTTTCTTCAAGGGGCAATCTTTGATCCTATGACCTTGATGCCCGCAGCGGAAGCACGCGTTTGGCAAATTCTTGTAAGTAACCTCCTGTGTCCAAGTCTTACCATCTCCACAGTTTATGGATATTTTCGAGGGAGGGACTTGGTTCAGGTCTATTTCAATGCAGATCTGTGGGTGCCATCTTGCATTGAAAGAGTGTTGAGCACCATCGTAGAATAAACCCCCAACATCCTCTCTTAAGGCCATCGAGTGACCGATCGGTGAAACGATTTCTCGAAGAAATCGATACAAAAAGTATGGTAGATTGGGAAGCTCCACCCAAAGCGGGTAACAAAGCGGCTTTGATCTGTTTGGAACAAAGTGTGGGGTCCACTTAAATAGGAAAAGGGTGGACCAGCCCACTTGCCAGGAGCCGGCTTGCAGGGCCTGGAAGGCCATCTCTTCATTCTCAAACACTAGAAGCAGGTGATTCGCCGGTAGGAATTGACATTTGCACACAATTAGGCCACGCTGGAACCACTTCTTGTGAAGCAAAGCTCTCACACTGTCTAGAGGGGGCCTAAGGCCAAAAACTTGACCGATCAAACAAGTTTTTGTCAGTTCTTATTGCTTTGCCACCACAGATTGTTGGCACAAAGAGACCACCGAAGGGCAACGTGACCCCACTTGATTGTATCTCTTGAAAACTCTTCAAAAGCATAACTCAAGATCATAATCGTAACTTGTCATGATCGCGTAGAAAAGATAAAAATAAAATCACTCCACGCGTTCGTCTTTTGAAAAGCATAAAATACTTCCTTTTTCTCGCGAACGCCGCCACCGCACACGAGACCTGATCCCGGTCTACTGACTTGGGAAATTGATGCCTTAACCACGGCGCCCAACGCCTATTGCTTGTAATGCTCGTAAAAGATTTTACACATGGTATTCTTTCTGAACAATCTTTGACAAATGGACATTGAATCCTTTGTTTTCCAACAAATAGTATATATGTGCTTGGTGTATGACATTCTTGTCGAGGGAGCCGTATCTAGTGACGAATTATAAATGTTTAAAGTATCTATCAACTCTCATAAAACACCAAATTCAAGAATTGTAAAACAAATGAGAGGAACAATCTTGTGTTTACAAGTACCTGCCTCACCTCCCTTGAACCGTCAAGCCAACAATCACCCAGAGAACCTCCCTTGAACCGTCAAGCCAACAATCACCCAGAGAACCTCTGATGGTTGTATCCCCCATCAAAATCCACTTGTCACACCCCATCACATCAGAAGGAATCTCGAGTGCATCTATAACTTCTCAAGCAACCACTATGACCACCACACTTGCCACAACTATAGAAGCAAGGGAAGCGATAACTACTATCGGCTTGAAGGCATTTGTTTTCTGGATGCCTAACTTAGAGGCAAAGCCACTTAATACAACATTTGACTTCAAAATGCACAATGCTTTGTCAAGTGAGTTTCAATTTTTAAAAGCCCAATTTTTTTCACAAGAGTATGAACTCCCAAGCTATCCCAACTCCCCCCCAGAACCTGAGGGCGACCAAGTTGTGTCAAGTTCGGATGATGATGATAGAACAGTTACAGAGGATGATGATGAAGAAGATGATAGTCAACAAAGCGAAGAGTTACAAGCTGAAGATCAACAAGAGCAAGAAGTGCAACAGACCGAAACTCAAGTCGACACAAGCACCAGAGAGGATAACATCTCTGAAGCAGCTACATACACTATTGTGATCCAAAGGTTATACAAGAATATGCAAGTAGTTTGGACGAGGGTTTAAATAGCAGAACAAAAAAGTAAGGAGATTTTGCAACAAGAATTGGCAAATAGTGGCTTCGAGACTTCTTTTGTCAATGTGTTTAATGAACGAGTTTAGGAAGTGGGCATAGTTGAAGCACGGCACTTCCCCAAGAAAAAGCCCCCACCGCAATTTGGCCCTCAACGAGTGAGATTAATGTCACGGCTTGAAGAATACATTCATGTACCAATCAAAACCCAATTCTCCAATCACCAAGCAGGCACTACAAACATTACCTCTACAATCGAACCCACCATCCAATCACCTCTACATCCTGTTTCACCCATGCACCCTAGTTCATCTTCCTTTGACCACCCCATCTCCAATATAATATCACAAGAACTAGTCCATCCTTTCCTTACCCCATCCACATCAACACCCACATCCTTTACCACCTCAACTGCTCAACCGATTCCGATTAACCCTTTCCTAGGTTCTTTCATTCCATCTATTCCCTTCCCCCAACAACCTTTCTTCACCCCACATCATCCAATTGATCCTTCATCCGTATTACACCCCAATGCACCACACTACTACAACCATATCCTACTCATCAATCTATGTTTGAACCTTTTCATGTAACATATTCATCAACCTTTGTAAATCCGGTGTTTACAGCCACACAATCATCCACAATCATGCCACTATTCATGATTAGTTCACTAGACCACACTTCTAGTGACATAAATATTTCACCACCCACCACACCTCGACTCACATCCATTGCCACTACTCACATACCCACATCCACACATTTTTCCACTATCACCACGACATCCACACTCCCTCACCTGGCCCCCATTCCCCATTGCATTACACACTGCACCACACACATTTCTGAGCACACCATCATTATTTTCATCTTCCACTGTAGATACAACATTTCAACAAATGTTTTCATGTATGCATCAAGTTCGCAAAGAGTTTGCATCATTAGGACATCATTACTAGGCCTTGCAAAAGACAAACACGCAATTACAGACCAACCTCAACTCCTTGACTATTGAAAAATGCATCACTTAATGCACACCATCAGGAACTTCGTGATGCTTATCACTCAATGGAATAAGAGTTAGAACAAAAGACCAAGGAATCCATCACAGAAGCGGAAGAACACTTGCAATGATAGGTCATCAGAAATGCTCAACTAACACACAATATGGGACTCCTAAGATGCCACCTAGCAGCAACCAGAGAAGAAAATCAGTGTTTAAAAGTACAAAACATGGAAAATTTTAAGCTGCATTGGACAACCTAGAGGAAGCAATTAGTCCAAGTCGTTTCAAGGCGATTCCCTTAGAAACAATGCAAATGCTACTGGATGATCACACACGTCTCTTAGAAGATTATGAAAAATTGATCGAGGAGTGTCAAGCATTGAAAAATGACAATGCCAATTTATGACTTGAACAATCTGTGAACCCACCTCCTATACAAGCAGTCACAACACCTGAGATCCTGGAAGAATTGAACACATTAAGAGCGTGTGTACTAGAACTTCAAGCTCAAGTACCTGATCACTCAAACATCCCTAGACCGGACTCACCATTGGACATATGCATTGCAGAAGAAACGGTCACCATCCTAGTGGAGGCCACCTTTGAAGAACAATACAAACCTCAACCTGCTATTGGTGGTTGAGTTATAGAGGAAGGGCAGGATACATTCGAGGAAAAAAACATTCCCTCAAGAAATGACATTGACAAGATGATGAAGCTTAGAGCAAGAAGCCCTAGATTATGCTCTCATTAGAGATAATTTATAAAAGCATGGAAGAGACAGATATCTTAGATTGTGTATCCATGAAAGTGAATATCTGAAGATCTTAGAAACTGCTAACCAAGGTGTGGCATGAAGACACTTTGGACCAGATCGAGTGATCAAAGCTATACTATTTGCAAGACTTTGGTAGCCAACCCTTCACATGGGTGCTCAAATCTATATGAAGTGGTGTGATATTTGTCAGCAAACTCAATATCTGATACGCAAGGATGAGATTCCACTGAGACCCATGATGGGAGGATGTGCATTCTCTAAGTGGGGAATAGATTTTGTTGGTCCTATTAATCCCCTAGATAAGAGTTCACATGTTGAGTATATTATCATTGCCACATACTATCTAACCAAATGGGTAGAAGCAAAAGCCACTAAGAAGAATGATGTGCAAACTACAGACAAGATTTTGTTTGAGCATGTATTTACAAGATATGGCTTGCCAGTAGAATTGGTCAGTGATCTTGGTACCCAATTCTTGAATGAGGTTATTGAATACTTGCTACAAGAATTCATGGTTATCCATAAGAAGATGGCCCCATACCACCCACAAGAAAATGAACAAGAAGAGAGCACGAATAAGATCTTATGCACTGTTCTCACAAAATTGGTGAACAATAAACATTCTGATTGGGCAAACAATGATATCATGTTGTTTGGAGTTATAGAGTGTCCTATAAAATAGTACTCAATGCCACCCCCTTTCAGATGGTATTTGGCCAGAATGTAGTGTTTCCATTAGAATTCTTGATACCCACTTTGAAAGTAGCACAAGAGCATCAATGGACCAACCATGAGCTCTCGTTGAAATTTTTTTACTTAGAACGACTATGAGAAACTTGATTAAGAGAAGCCATTGGGATCTATGCAACTAAGAAAAGACAAAAGGCTTACTTTGATGCACATGTGAAAGATAAAGGCTTGAAGGTAAGAGACTTATTCTTGGTGCATACAATGAAGCAACATGCAAGGAAATATGAAATCCATGGCTATGGAACAATACTAATAAATAGAATATCAACCAGTGGAGCTCTCCAATAGCACCTTAGAAGGTGATAAACTACCAAGTTACATCAGTGGCTGCAGAGTGAAATTATATCAGGAACCCCTAACACACTACAACATATGAGGGGCATACCGATGCTACCCATACTGATGGTCATACCCGCTTATCAGTATGACCATTGTAAATGTCTGGAAAGACCACGCTAGCCATATCGATGGTCACTCGGGCATCAGTATAATCGTTAAAAGCATGTAGTCGATATAAGCTTCAGAAAATATTTCCATCTATATATGCATCGATATGCGTATTGGTATAGGTGTCGATATAGGCATCGATATGAGTGTTGGTATATTCTTGGAATTATCGATGCTTATACCAATGCCTATACTAACACCTATACCAATGGTGTGTTTTAATAACGTGAGAGCAAAAAGTCGACACTCCACTCTATTTTGAACTGCATACTATTATTGTCGAATTTGTGCACATACATTGTGCTTGTCCACCTACATTGTGATTGTCTTGTGCACACACACATACACAGATCTCTCTGTCTCTCTCTACACACACACATCTCTCTCGCTCTCTCTCTCTCTCTCATCTTGGTAAGTGATGTGCACACTCTTTCACCCTCTCTCTTTCTGTATGTTTTCTCTTTCCTAATTTCTCTTTTCTTTTGTTTTGTAGGAGCTTTTTGGCATCAATTCTTTGGAATTTGACGAGAGAAGATGTCGATTGGGCTTTGATGAGAGTGATCCGAACAATTACATTGATATAAGTGACTGTTTTGTTCTTTATTAGAAACAAAGATAGAGAGACAGAAATAGAGATAGATAGATAGAGAGAGATGAGAGAGAGAGAGAAAGAGAAAGAGATGAAAGAGAGAGAGAAAGAGAAAGATAGAGAGAAAGATAGAGAGAGAGAGATAGAGAGATAGATAGATAGAGATACATGCACACACACACAAATGCATACTCATGTATATGCATGCATACATATTACATACACACACACACAAACGCATACTCATGTATATGCATGCATACATATTACATACACACATGGATATGCGTACATACATACACACACATATACATACACATACATGCATACACACACATACATAGACATATGCATACACATACATATACATATACATACACTCTCACATGCATACACGTAGACACACATACATACACATGCATACACATACACTCTCACATGCATAGATACATAAGAGACTCACATATACATACACACATATTCATACACACACTTTTTCACACATACACACATATATACATACACACATAGACACACACATACACACACACACATACACACATGCATATTCGTGCATATGCATGCATACATACACACATATATGTACACAGATGTACATACACACACATATGCATACACACATGCATATGCATACACACATGCATATGCATACACACATGCATATGCATACATACATACACAGACATATACATACATGCATGCACAGACATATACATACATGCACATACATACACATCTGGACACACATATACTTACATGCATATATACACACACAAAAGAGACACACATATACACACATATACACACACATAGACACACATACACATATGCACATGTACATACACACATATGCATACACACATATGCATACACACATATGCATACACACATATACACAGACACACACATATACACACATATACAAATGCATACATGCACATACACATACACACACATATACATACACGAATGCACACATATACACACATACACAAATGCATACATGCACATACACATACACACACATCACATATACATACACACATACACATTTTTTAAGGTTAGGGTTTTAGTATTAGGGTTTTTGGCTTTTACATACATACACACATATACACATACACATATATATACACATGCATACACACATACACACATATAACTGTTTTAGGTCTAGGTCTTTAGGATTAGAATTTTAGGGTTTTTACCATATACACATATGAAAACACACACACACACACACACACACACATATACATACATACATACACACACACACACACACACACACACACACACACACACATATATATATATATATATATATATATATATATATATATATATATATATATATATATATATATATATATATATATATATATATATATATATATATATATATATATATATATATATACACACACACACACACACACACATACATACACACACATACACACACATACACACACATACACATACACACACATATACATACACACATGCACATATATACACACATATACACATGCATACATGCACATAAACATACACACATATCACATATACATACACACATATACATGCTTTAGGGTTAGGGCTTTTGGCTTTTACATACGTACACACATATACACATATACACACATATACACATACAAATATATATACAAATGCATACACACATACACACATATACATGTTTTAGGTCTAGGTCTTTAGGATAAGGGTTTTAGGGGTTTTACATACATACACATATGCAAATGCACATATACACATACATATATAAATAGACATGTGTTGGAATATGCATTTTTTGAAGTCTTTTTGAAGAAAAATAATTGTAAAATGATAGAAATTTGTAAAAATATTTCTGCAACTGTTGTAAAAATAAGGAAGAGTCTTCCTTATATAGGATAGAATCTTATGTATTTTTTCTAGAATTTTTGGAAACTCCTAGATAGCATATTTTTAGAATAATAGAGGAAAGGACCAAAATTCAAGTGTGAAAAGGGACACTTGAAAATGTATATAAGATAATTTCCTCTATTATGAGGGGGTTGGTTAATCATTTGTTTACATGCTATCCAAGTGAATAGAGAAGGAGTTTTCTGCTGAAAATCGTGTTTTCTCCTCTTTTGTGTGGTTTCTTTGATTTGTGAGTCTAGTTCTTGTGTATCCATCGAGATTTGTGAGCTTCTATTGTGTAAATCTGTTGAATGTGTATGAAGAGAGCTGAATATTGTTGTGTTGAGTGATGAGTTGATGAAGAATGGTGTTGGAGCTGAAAATCGTCTGTTTTCACAGAATCGCGATTGTCTCATCTGTATGATACAGGTGATATTTTTTGATTTTGACTTCATAGTTGTGTTCTGCTGATAAAATAACATGCAATAGACACCAAGATTGTAGAAAATGGTGGAGATTTGCTCAAGATAATCCAAACCCTAGAAATTCCTCTTCATCTTCACTATTCTCAGAAATCCAGCCATTATTCTCTTATTTCTTGGATTCTATCATCTTGAAGGGGCTGTGGTCTCAAGAATACTTCCAAGATTGACAAAATAAAGATGTATTGTTGATTCTTTATGCTAAATGATTGGAGAGGACAACTCCAAAGATTCAATAACAAACATTTTTTGGCACCGTTGCCGGGGAGTAATTCAAAAGCTTCATTGAAGTTGGACCTTGCTGGATCTTCTATTGATGATGGTAACAAACACAAGGAAAAGGTAACACTCTTTAATCAAGAAATGTGAACATGAAAAGGTAGATGTCTTTTGTTTGTCTTTTGGGAAAAGAAAGCAATAGATCATCTTTTAGAATTGGAAGTGCTGAAATTTTTTGTAAATTGATAGTTGCTCATTACATTGTTGAAGTAAAAGTGCAGGTGTGTGGAAGATTTGAGCCAAGAAAGCTGAAGATGAGGTAACATGTGTCTATTGTTGCATTTTTAGAGTTCTTTTTGACCAAGTACTAGGCAATATTGTTGATCTTGGGAAGATAACATGGTTGCACTAAGGAAAAGTCAGTTAAAGTAGCTAGATGCAAGTAGAAAAGATTCATTTGTTAACCAAATCTGAGCATAAATCTTGAGTTGATCTGCATTTTGAAAAGAAACATGTGATTGAGTTTATCTTTGCAAAAAGTGCTTGCATTCCATAGCATATTTTCTTTGGAAAATTTTTCTCATGAACTGTTGTGATAGCTGAGCCATAAGAAATCATAACCAATCAAGGAACATAGGATCAGTAGATCACCAAACAAGAAACCCTAAGTAAAGTGTTCACCTTTATTTTAGGGCAAAATACTAAAAAAAAAATTCATAAAATTCATAAAAAACAATCAAACAAATTTCTTTTCTTCTTAGGAAGTTGCATTGGAGCTTTGTGGATAAGAGTAATAGGGACCAAGTGAGAGAAAAGCAAAAAATTTGTCAAAAATTAGCAAATTTGAAAAACACGATTTTTTGTACAACATCACGATTTTTTGATTAATGATTGTGATTGTGAGGTAAAATTGCAGGTGATTGTGGAATTGGAGTTGGTAAAGGATACTGAAGGGGAACAAGAGAAAAGAATACTCAAATTTTCAGAAAATTAGAAGTTTAGAAAAAAACACGATTTTCTGCACAAAATCACGATTTTCTGAGTAAGGTTGTGATTTTGATGCAAAAGTACAGGAGTTTGGTGAATTGCAATGGGTAGAGGGTATTGAAAGAGAACAAGGAGAAAGAATACTCAAATTTGCACAAGATAAGATCTACAGAAAAAACACGATTTTCTGCACAAAATCGCGATTTTCTGTAAGGGAAAATTTCTGGAATTTCTAGCATATTTGGGTTCCTTGAGAAAGACAATTGCAAAAGATGTCATCAAGATTGGGTAAGTAAAGATTGGACAAGTGGAAGAGTGAAGAATTGTGGAAATCACACAAAATCGCGATTTTCTGGACACTATAAAAACCTGGAATTCAAAGAAAAATTCATTTGAGTGAGATTGAGGGAGAGAGAGAGTGAGCAAAATCGCGACTTTCTGCAATCAGCTACCATTGGAGAAACTTTCAACCAAGCAAGCAAGGTAAGGAGTCTTAACATCATTTTTGAGTGCATATTCTTGCATTTGAGTGGTTTTATAACACAAAAAATAGAAAATAGCCAAAAATTCACGAAATCGCGATCTTCAGAATTTCTAGGTTTTCTGTAGGAAAAAAGTATTTTTTAATAAATCTTCTTCATTGCATGTTAAAAAATCAATAAATCGATTCTATTAGAGGAAAGAGAAATCTGAAAATCAACACTTCAAAAAATTCAAAAAATTGTTCAAAATCGCGATTCTGAAGTCAACACAAAATCGCGATTTTGAGCGCAAAGAACAACATCGCGATTCCCAGAACACGATTTTCATCAGAAAATCGTGTTATTTACAATTGTGAGCAATCACGATTGTTTGGGAACAAAATCATGAAAAACACGATTTTGAGCACAGAATCGTGAAAAACACGATTTTGAGCACAGAATCGTGAAAAACACGATTTTAAGTACAAACTCGTGGAAAACACGATTTTGAGCACAAAATCATGAAAAACACGATTTTGAGCACAGAATCGTGAAAAAACACGATTTTAAGTACAAAATTGTGGAAAACACGATTTTAGTCACAAAATCGTGAAAAACATTATCCTACTTAAAAAATCGTGAAAAACACGATTTTGAGTACAAAATCGTAAAAAACACGATTTTGGACACAAAATCGTGAAAAACACGATTTTGAGTACAAAGTCGTGAAAAACACGATTTTGGACACAAAATCGTGAAAAACACTATCCTAGTTAGAGAATCGTGAAAAACACGATTTTAAGTTCAAAATCGTGGAAAACACGATTTTAGTCACAAAATCGTGAAAAAACACTTTCCTAGGTAGAAAATCGTGGGAAACACGATTTTCAACAGAAGTTTGTGAAAAATCACTAGCTTGAACACAAAATCGTGAAAAACACGATTTTGAGTTCAAAATCGTGAAAATTAGCTGAATGATCCTTAGGTCCGGGAACAAACTAAATTCACTTACTAGGCAAGACCTAGGAAGGAAGGAGATAGAGTCAGTAGTAAGGGAAGGGCAAGAAAGAAATTTAGGGCAAAAAAACAATATGGAAAATTTAACTGAAACAAATGAGACCATTGAAACTGGGGATTATAGAAATATCCTCAAATACATGTATACAAATAGGTTTGGCACTTATGTATATCAGGATGGAATGCATAAGTTTCTCATTAGATTGAGAAACTTAGAAGCTCCCCTAAACATAACACCAATAGCCCAGTTCAAAGACGGTAGGTATGAGGATAGGCAAGGGTGTGTGTACATCTTCTCCCCAGACCCAGAAAATTCAAATGACTTAGGGCAATGTGCTGACAAAGGACCTTGGGAACATAACATGGAACAACCAGATTTAACTAGACCACATGAAAACTACACTAATACTGAGCAACAACATGGGAGGAGGACACATGCTTCCCCAAATCCCTTTGACAAGGAACCAGAAGGATATAATGAATTTCCACTCAGAAGAAGACACCATTGGCAACCTCAAGGTAGAATGCTTAGACCATATCAAGTAGCCAAATGTATGAAAAATCAATATGAAGGGTATTCAGATCCCCATGCTCATGCTGCAGAGTTTAGGCAATTAATTAGAGCTGAGGAGGTGGAAGATTACAAAGTTCAATTTGAGGCATTTGGTCTAACCCTAACAGGACCAGTATTATCATGGTTCATCCCTTTGAGAAAAGAAATGTACCTAGATATTGAATCCTTCCTAGAAGCCTTTATTGGAGAATTCTCAAAGACCGGGATAAAACATAGCACAGCCACTCTGATACACAGTTTTAAACAACAAAAGGATGAAAATGTCAGAGAGGCAGCCAGGAGATTTAAGCAATATATTGATAGATGCCCTAAAGAGGAAGTACCTTCCATGGCTAGACAAGTATCCCTATTCATAGAAGGGTTGAGAAGTGCTCAATTAAGAACCCTAGTGTACTACAGGAGATGCCCTGATCTAGGAGCTTGTGTAAAAGAAGCAATAGATTTGGAGGATAATCGAGGCCAAGATCTGTTAGCATTTGATCAACCTAGATCATATGAAGATAAAATTCCTCCAGCAGAAGAGTTGGCTCAGGCCATTGCTAAAGCCCTAAAGGTAAGCACTAAAACCAATTTGATAAACTCCAAGATAAACACAAATAAAAAATGCTACAATTGTGGAGAAAGTCATCTGATACAATAGTGCCCATATCAAAAGCCTCCACATTTGCAAGACAGAAAGACACTCAAATATTGTACACTAGAGAGGAAATGGACCAACCATACCAGGGAAGAATGCTTCTATAATAAACAACCCATAAAGGAGAGAGACTATGGGAGCCAAAGAGAATCAGTGTATAGTGAGCAACCAAGACCTGTGCTTGGGCAACAACCTCCTATACCAACAAATGTGGTACCAATCAAATACACACCAATAGAGGAGGGAAACTCAAGAACAAAGTCACCATACAAGGAAGATTATCAATGGAATGAAGGATATCAAGAAGAATGGGAAGGTTATGAATCAAGAGAGCCAGAATTACAAGCCTTAGACTTGGGAAATGGAAGAATTGAGATGGACACTGCCACTTTCATGTATGTAACCAATAATTATATGTCCAATCAAAAACCTCAATTCAAAGGAGGACCAAAGATAACTTGTTATAGGTGTGGGGGAGATCATTTCATTAGAGATTGTCCACAACCTCCTACATTAAGAATAGAAGGAGCATATTGTAAGGATTGTGGCAGGGAGCATTTGATAAAGGATTGCCCAAAAAATCCTCAAAAACAACAAAACACACCTAATAACATACCACTAAAAGCAGTCAGTATCATGGAACAGGAAGAATTGAGTGACATTGACTTAGTGGATGTAAATGCTGTAACAAGATCACAAACAAAACAACAAAGAACAACTAAGGAACAAAATGAAGGATCAATCTCAAAGGTGAAGAAAAATAGACAAAAAGGGAAATGGGAGAGGAAGCAAAAAATGAGAAAATATTGAAGAAGAAAATAGGGAACAATCAAACAATACTTCTCCTCCAAAGACACAGACCCAGTTGGAAATAGGAAATTCAAAAAGTCTAGACACTCTGATAAAAGCATACAAAGGAAGAATTCAAGAGGGGCCAAGCCCTGCTGATCATACAATGGCTTATCCTATGCCAGACTTAGAACATGAAAGAATGCAGAAGTGTAAACAGATCATTCGGGAAGTACAACTCAAAATGGGGGAAGAAGACAATTCTCAAAAAACAGTTGAGGAATCTGAGACAACAAAAACAAGAGGAAAAAGTATCAAGGAAGAAAACCCACAAGTAACACTCCAAGTGAATGTAGACAAAAGATGCACAATTCTGTATCACACCACATGGGAAGATTTAATAAAACAAAATCCTCACCTACAGAACCAAGTGAAAAAATGGGAGACAACACCAGAAAATCTTCACCCACAACTACAGGAAATGGAGGAGTTGTGGTATATTCCCATTGATAAGATAGGAGGATATTGTGAGGGAGAAGAGGGAAACTCAACTTTAAAAATACAATTTGGTAAAAACCAGGCCAAAGCTATTTTGGATAGTGGATCAGGAGTGGCCATCATGACTAAACAAACTTGGGAGAAATGGGGAAAAAATGAATTATTACCCACAAAAATGAGATTGCAACTTGCAGATGGACACATTGAAAAACCCCTAGGGATATGGGAAAAAGTGATTGTGGACATATGTGGGATAGAGATAGAACATACCTTTGCTATAGTTGAATTTCCACAATCTACTTCATATGAAATTATCCTAGGAAGACCATTCATGAGACAAACGCAAATTGTGCAAGATTGGGGTAATGATTGCTTATACCTACAGAGCAAAGGAAGAATAACCAAAGTAAATCTAAGAAATGGGCACTACTGTGACATATCCCCTCAAGAATGGTATAAAATTCATCAGAATCAAGAGTTGAGTGAGGAATCAGAAATGGAGGACCAGGATGAAGCTGAATCATCAGTATGGAAGTGCAATATGATAAGAAATCTGACCAATAGGAAAAGGAGATTAAGAAGAGAGGATTGTGTGGAAGAAAGAGGGTTACAAGATGAGAATTATGTACCTCAACAATTCAAGGATGAGGAATTTGAGCCCTATGGGTGGAATCAAATCTTGGCTACCATGGATCTAGCCAATAATGAATATGTAGGAGTGGAATTTCAAAATGAAGAAGGATATGATATTTTTCACATTGGAATACAAATGATAAAGATATCCAGAACAGAAGAGGACATAGAAGAAGAAATGATATTAAAAAAAGGAAAGACACAATTTTTGGAGAAAGTAAAAGCTGAAGATGCTATTAAGGACAAAATCTCAAGTAAGTACAAGAAAAATAAACACAAGGAAATAGAGGAAAACCAGGAGAATGAGAAGAAGACAAGGGAAGTGAACAAAGATCAACAGTTTGATGTACCAGAAAATTTCAAGACTTATGAAGTGGAAAATAGATTACTTCTCAGAAGGAAACCAAAGAGGGAAAAGAAGAAAGGAGAGGCTTATGATAATGAGGAAGAAACTAAAAAGATCATGATCACTCAGGAGGAGAGAGAAGAAAGACACATTGTAGTGGCTGATGACATGACAACCCAAGAAGAAGAGGCACTAAGAAACTTGGCAAGAAAATATAGGGATGTATTTGCTTATAGCTACAAGGATTTGAAAGGTATTGATCCTAAAATCTGTGAGCATAAGATTCCTATTACACCTGAAGCAAAACCTAGTAAACAGAGACATTACACATTTAATGATAAATACTCTGCTAAGATAAAGGAAGAAATTGACAAGCTATTAGCTGCCAATTTCATCTATGAAATTGAGTATACAGAATGGATATCTCCTATAGTTGTGGTACCAAAAAAGAATGAGAAACTTAGGGTATGCATTAACTTGAAAAAGGTAAATGCAGCAACTATAAGGGATAATTATCCACTGCCTATAACAGATCATCTTCTAGAAAGAGTTGCTGGGAAGGAGGTTTATAGTTTTTTAGATGGTTTTTCAGGATACAACCAGGTTCCTATAGCCTTGGAAGACCAACATAAAACTGCCTTCTCCACAGAATGGGGAATTTATGCCTTTAGGGTTATGCCCTTTGGATTAACTAATGCTCCAACAACTTTTCAGAGATTGATGTGTCATATCTTCAAAGAGTTCCTGAGAAAGGTAATGGAAATCTATGTAGATGATCTTTGTACTTTTTCATTAAAAAGACAAGATCACTTGCAGGATTTAGAAAATATATTCAGGAAATGCAGAACCTACAGAGTATGTTTAAATCCAGAAAAATGTGTATTCTTTGTGAGACAAGGAAGAATGTTGGGTCATATAGTCTCGAAAAATGGAAATTCAACTGATGAGAAGAAAATAAAGGCCATAATAGAGCTTCCAAGACCAACAAGTGTAAAGGAACTTCAAACTTTCATGGGACATTGTGGGTACTATAGGAAATTTGTACACAAATTTGCTGACATAGCAAAACCCTTATATGCCCTAATTACAAAATTTGAGTGGACTAAGGAGTGTGACCAAGCCTTTGAAACTCTAAAAACTTGTTTGGTAACAGCCCCAATTCTGAAAACACCTCAATGGGACAAAATTTTTCATGTCCATGTGGATGCTTCAAATTATGCTTTGGGATGTGTGTTAGCACAACCAATAGAAGGAAGCAAGTTAGATTTTCCAGTGGCCTATGCTAGTAGACAATTGAATCTAGCAGAGAAAAATTACACAACCACTGAAAGAGAGGGATTGGGCATGGTATTTGCTGTAAAAAAATACAGACATTACCTTTTGGCCAACAAGTTTAAGTTCTTTGTAGACCATCAAGCTTTGTTATATTTGGTAAATAAACCT
The DNA here is from genome assembly GCA_020310875.1 of Ceratopteris richardii. Lineage (NCBI taxonomy): Eukaryota > Viridiplantae > Streptophyta > Polypodiopsida > Polypodiales > Pteridaceae > Ceratopteris > Ceratopteris richardii. Next base: position 131,803,977 of record CM035414.1, read on the forward strand.
TGTCACACAGGGAGAATAGTCAGATGGTTTCTTTTGCTAATGGAATTTGAGTTTGAAGTAGTGGTCAGACAAGGGAAAACACACTTGAGAGCAGATCATTTATCTCGAATCCAGTCTGAAGAACCCAGTTCACCTTTAGATGACAATCTGCCAGACACTTATCTCTTTAAGGTAGAAAGTGTTCCTGAGTGGGCCATGACTTTAGTACCATTATTAACCATGGGACCTTGTAGAACAGTTGGGAACAATGCACATCCAGTATTGCAAAGCAGGAACTTTATGTTACTAGCTGGGCATTTGTACCATCTCAACCACACAGGCATATTAGAATATTGCACTCCTAAGGAGGAGCAACAAGAATACCTGGGGAGAGCTCATCATTGGAACCCTTGCACTCATGCTTCTAGGGTAGTCACCCTAAGTAATCTCAATAGGATGGGGGTACATTGGCCTAATAAAATTCAAGATGTATCAAAATACATTGCCAATTGCAAGAAGTGCCAAATATTGCAAGATTCAGAATTCATAACTCTATATTGGTTCCAGAAAAATCCAGATTGGAGTGAAAATATCATTGAAGAATTGAGAAGGAAGAAGAAAGGAAAACAAGTGATAGCTGGTACAGATTCAAAAAATTTACAAGTAATCTCTGAGGAATATCAATTGATAGGGGAACAATTGTATAAGAGAGGAATGGATGGATATCTAAGAATTTGTGTTCCTGAGAATAAATATCTGGAAATGTTGGAAATGGCACACTCTGGAGTGGCAGGAGGACACTTCTCAAGTGACAGAACGGCTAAACTCATTTTATATTCTGGCTTTTGGTGGCCAACGTTATTTCCTGATGCAAGAACCTATGTAAAAAGGTGTGATGTCTGTCAAAGGGTAAGTCAAACAAATAGAAGAAATGATATGCCATTGGTTCCATTAATCTCAGCCAGAGCCTTTAGTAAATGGGGATTGGATTTTATTGGACCTATACATCCTCCAACAAAACAATCCCATGCTGAATACATCATAGTGGCTACAGACTACCTGACAAAGTGGGCTGAGGCCAAAGCCACAAAGAGAAATGATGCTAATACTACTGCCAGATTCCTATATGAAAACATTATCACCAGATTTGGACTTCCAATTGAACTAGTAAGTGATAGGGGGACCCATTTTGTAAACCAGATCATAGAAAACATCACTGAATATTTTCTGATCAGTCATAGAAAGTCAGCCCCATATCACCCACAAGCCAATGGGTTAGCAGAAAGTACTAATAAAGTACTTTGTACTGTACTATCAAAATTAGTGAACACAAACAGGAATGATTGGGATCTACAACTTAATCATGTCCTATGGGCTTATCGAGTGGCTTATAAAACTGCAATAGGGAACACACCATTCAATCTGGTATATGGACAAAATGCAGTTTTACCTATGGAATTCCTTATTCCAACATTAAAAGTAGGAAGTCACTATAATTGGACTGGACATGAACTATCAGAAAGAGTAATGGAATTGGAAAAGTTGGGAGCATCTAGACTCCAAGCCATTATGAGTTTATATGTGGACAAGAAAAGGCAAAAAGCTTATCATGATGTTCACATAAAAGAGAAAGATCTACAGGTAGGAGATCTAGTGCTGGCTTACACAGTCAGAGAACATCAGAAAAAGTTCCAGAAAAAAGGACATGGACCATATATTATACATTAGATAAGCAACATTGGAGCCATTCAACTAGCTAACATAGATGGAGAAATCATGCCAAACTTTATAAGTGGATGTAGAGTTAAGAGGTATGATTGCCCATTAACTGTTGATGAATGGAGGAGGTTGCAACAAGCCCAAAATAGGAAAAGAGAAGAAGAAGACATGAGAAAGGAAGCTCAACACGAAGCTATGGAAAGGATAAGAAAAATCAATGAGCTTAGGGAAGTCTGTCTGTGTGAAACTCCTCTCAAACCAAAGGAACATGTCCCTGTCATAATAATGGATTTTCAAAATGAAAGCATTAGGGTTTTGATAGATTCTGGAGCACAAGTAAATCTGATTAGTTCAGCTTTGGTAAGTAAGTTCAACATAAAAAGAACTAAAAGTAGAACCCTAATCAAAACTTTGGAAGGTCAAATAGTACAGAGCATGTCTTCACTGACTATTGAAGTAAAGTTTAATGAAGAGTATATGAAAATAGACTGTGAAGAATGGCCAGATAATTTGATGACTGAAAAAGTGATTTTAGGTCAACCATGGCTTCAACAAGGTAAAGTGATCTTGGATTTTGAAAAAATGAAGCTTAAATTGAACATAAATGATAAAAGGTTTTTAATATTTCTATTGAGTAATGAAAAACAAGAAATTCCATCAGATGTGCATGATGTACACTTTGAAGGATTCACTTTTGCATTTGAGGATACACAGACATTACCAATACAAATGTTAAATGATCAAGCTTCATATAATCAAAATCAGCAAAAGATTGGAAGAACAAAGAAGGGTGGTGAGATAAGAAGAAGATGGCAATCATGGCATTGTCCAAAGGATCAAAGCATCAGAACAAGAAGCACATGGAATCAAAGCCTACAGGAGGTCTGCTCATTAAAACAGGGATCAAGAACAAAATGGATATGGAGACCAAAAACTCCTACAAAATGCTTATCCAAAGGAAATGGTTGTTTGCATGAAACCATACCAATTGGAGTCAGGAAGTACTGGGTCAAAAAATCAGAGCTGATTCCAGTGGAAAAAAGATCATCCAGATCTGATCTATATCTAGAAAATTATAACATGTTGAAAAATTATGAAAAAATATATATTTGACCTGATTTTCTTTTCTAAAAAAGAGAATTAGGAGGGGAAGAAAAGAAATAGAAAAAATTATTAGAAAAAAAAAAGAAGAGAAAGAAAAATTGAAAAAAAAAATCATTGATTGAAAAAAAAGAGAAAGAAAAATTGAGAAAAAATTGTTTATTTTTTGTTGTTGTTTTTACAAAAATTATATAGCACAAAGCAAGATCTAGGTAGAAGAATAGTAGAGATCTATTTATTTTTTATTTTTTATTTTTTATTAATTAGTTTTTGTTTTCTATCATTGATAAATGTTTTTTTTTGTTTTTCCAAAAAGAGTGGTTAGGGAAAGGGACCGCACTAGACATCTTGCTACACCTGTAATGCTCACTTCTTGAGTCTTTCTGAAGAAACAAAATTTATTTGGGATTTTTTCATTTTTATGTCATGACATCTCAAAATAAATATTACTCTTTGATTTCTTGTGCCTTATGTGGGTAGAGTTTTTCTTTGCACATTTTTGTTTTCCTCAGAAAATGGTGGGTACGAAGGAATTGCCAATTCATGACTTCAAGGCAGAATCAGTCATTCTATCAATAGGCCATTGGTTTCTGGATAGTGAAGCTGTGGAGGAACAGGTGGACCTAGAGTCAGATGATGAGCCAGAAATTCCAGAGGCTGAGAAGGTGGTGAAGGAACTTAAGGAGACCCTAAACATCATTGGTCAGCACATATTCACAGTGGGAGTAGGAGGTTATAAGTATACAATGTTGTGCCAAGAGTTCTACAGGTTCCAAAGAGTGGCAGTCAATATGAAAAGATGGAAGGCAGTAGGACTGCACAGAATATTGGAGGAGCCTATCTTTTTCATTGATTTTGAGAGGGTATCACAAGTAATGAACAGTTTGATGGAAATAGGAAGAGGGAATGATGCCTATTTCAGATGCAAAGTCAAAAACAAGGATAATCAGGAAGTAGGTATCACTATCAGGGCAGAACATATCAGAGCAGCACTGCAATTCTACACAATGGGAACCACACTTGACCCGAGTTTTGTCAAAAAGAATAAGGAAACTTACACAGGATATGCAAAATTCACTGACTTTAAAGGAAGGGAGAATGAAGAATATGCCGTAAGGATGTTTTTACAGTACTTTTGTTTTCCAAAATTACCAAGATATACCATGCCGCATAAGTTAGTGACATTATTGATGTTCAACAACAAGGACAGAACCAAACCTTTTGGAGTAATGGATGTCTCACCATACATCCATGAACAGCTGAAGGAAGCAGCAAAACACTGGGAGCAGAAGAAGTTCATGAATGGAGCCCAGTTCTTAACAAGAATCATTTATCATGTTCTAGAAATGGAAGATCAATTGAAATTAGCTCCAGAGGCACAGTATTTCAGAAGCCTTATGGCTGGAATCAAGAGTCCTCCAAGGAAAATGACTGAAAGGGAAACAAAAGGACAAACCCGCATGAGGGGAACAGGTATGAAAAGGAAGATGATATCTGAGGAAGTAATTCCTGTAAAGAAAAGAAGGTTGGACCCAAGGAAAGTGGAACTAGAAATGGAGGAAGCTACAAAAGAGGAACATGAGGAGGCACAGAAACTGGTTCAATCCTCTAGTGAACCTCATCCACCCCAAACAAGCAAAGAGCAATTATACACCTATTTAACCCAAGGAAACAACAAAAGAGCTATGTATGAGGCACAATATCAGAAAATGCTGGAAGACTACTCATGCAAAGCTACAGACTGGGTTCAGGAGGAGGTGGAGCACTATGAAGCACTCCATGATCAAATGATGACAGCTGAAACTAAGGAGGTGTTTGTCAGGAAAGAAGTTGAGTTGCTGGCCTATTTCAAGGAATTGCAAGGACCTCCAGAGACCAAAACCACTGTTGTG